>JACEVL010000351.1:2039164-2101664 GCA_020284085.1 Aporrectodea caliginosa
TATTACGTATTGCTAGAATTGTAAACACCTGGGGTGGGTCAGTCAATGGATCCAATTTGGGAGTTAAAGTGTGCAACGAAGACTTAATGAGCATGGCTGTTGACCAGCTTGTGGCGCTGGCGGAAATTTTCGAAATATCGCACTATGAATTAGTTGAAGAGGTTATTGAAACTATATCAACTCACGTCATAATAAATATTCCTGACACTTTCAAAAGCCCAAGAAAAATCTTATCGATCATTTTCGTAATCATATTGATGTAAGTCATATTTCTCTAATTATTTTTCAACTCTATATTTTTCTAATATCAATTATATTTTCTAATTATTTCCATTTTCAAACAAAAGGATAGTGAAAAATAATTAGAAAATATTTTCTTAAGAAAATAACTTAGAAAATATGACTAACTTAGAAAAATAATTAGAAAATATGACTTAGAAAATAATTAGAAAAATATGACTAAAAGAAAATAATTAGAAAAATATGACTTAGAAAATATGACTTAGAAAATATGACTTAGAAAATAATTAGAAAATATGACTTAGAAAAAAATTAGAAAATATGACTTAGAAAAATAATTAGAAAAATATAATCTAGAAAATAATTAGAAAATATGACTTAGAAAATAATTAGAAAATATGACTTAGAAAAATAATTAGAAAATATGACTTAGAAAAATGAATTAGAAAATATGACTTAGAAAATAATTAGAAAATATGACTTAGAAAAATATTTAGAAAATAATTAGAAAATATGACTTAGAAAATAATTAGAAAATATGACTTAGAAAATAATTAGAAAATATGACTTAGAAAAAATAATTAGAAAATATGACTTTAGAAAATAATTAGATAAATATGACTTAGAAAATAATTAGAAAATATGACTTAGAAAATATAATTAAAAAGAAAATATGACTTAGAAAATAATTAGAAAATATGACTTAGAAAATATGATTAGAAAATATGACTTTAGAAAATATGACTTAGAAAATATGACTTAGAAAATAATTAGAAAATATGACTTAGAAAATAATTAGAAAATATGACTTAGAAAAAATAATTAGAAAATATGACTTAGAAAATAATTAGAAAATATGACTTAGAAAAATAATTAGAAAATAATTACTTAAAACCATCAATTAGAAAATATGACTTAGGAAAATAATTAGAAAACATGACTTAGAAAATAATTAGAGAAAATATGACTTAGAAAAAATAATTAGAAAATATGATTTAGAAAATAATTAGAAAATATGAATTAGAGAAAATAATTAGAAAATATGACTTAGAAAATAATTAGAAAATATAACTTAGAAAATAATTAGAAAATATGACTTAGAAAATATGATTAGAAAATATGACTTAGAAAATATGACTTAGAAAATATGACTTAGAAAATAATTAGAAAATATGACTTAGAAAATAATTAGAAAAATATGATTTAGAAAATAATTAGAAAATATGACTTAGAAAAATAACCTAGAAAATATGACTTAGAAAATAATTAGAAAATATGACTTAGAAAATAATTAGAAAATATGACTTAGGAAAATAATTAGAAAATATGACTTAGAAAATAATTAGAAAATATGACTTAGAAAATAATTAGAAAATATGACTTAGAAAATAATTAGAAAATATGACTTAGAAAATAATTAGAAAATATGACCAAGAAAATAATCAGAAAATATGACTTAGAAAATAATTAGAAAATATGACTTAGAAAATAATTAGAAAATATGACTTTTAGAAAATAATTAGAAAATATGACTTGGAAAATAAATTAAAAAATATGACTTAGAAAATAATTAGAAAATATGACTTAGAAAATAATTAGAAAATATGACTTAGAAAATATGATCTTAGAAAATATGACTTAGAAAAATAATTAGAAAATATGACTTATTAAAAATAATTAGAAAATATGACTTAGAAAATAATTAGATAATATGACTTAGAAAAACTATGATAATTAGAAAATATGACTTAGAAAAATAATTAGAAAATGAATATGACTTAGAAAAATAATTAGAAAATATGACTTAGAAAATAATTAGAAAATATCGACTTTAGAAAATAATTAGAAAATATCGACTTAGAAAAATAATTAGAAGAAAAATATGACTTAGAAAATAAGTCTTAGAAAATAGGACTTAGAAAATAAGACTTAGAAAATATGACTTAGAAAATAATTAGAAAATATGACTTAGAAAATACCTTAGAAAATATGACTTAGAAAATAATTAGAAAATATGACTTAGAAAATAATTAGGAAAATATGACTTAGAAAATAATTAGAAAATATGACTTAGAAAATAATTAGAAAAAATATGTCTTCGAAAATAATTAGAATCTATGACTTAGAAAATAATTAGAAAATATGACTTAGAAAATAATTAGAAAATATGACTTAGAAAATAATTAGAAAATATGACTTAGAAAATAATTAGAAAATATGACTTAGAAAAATAATTAGAAAATATGACTTAGAAAAATGAATTAGAATATCGATTTTGAGAAAATAATTAGAAAAAATATGACTTAGAAAATAATTAGAAAAAATATGACTTAGAAAATAATTGGAAAATATGACTTAGAAAATAATTAGAAAATATGACTTAGAAAATAATTAGAAAATATGACTTAGAAAATTAATTAGAAAATATGACTTAGAAAATAATTAGAAAATATGACTTAGAAAATAATTAGAAAATATGACTTAGAAAATAATTAGAAAATATGACTTAGAAAATCATTAGAAAATATGACTTAGAAAATAATTAGAAAATATGACTTAGAAAATAATTAGAAACTATTAGAAAATAATTAGAAAATATGACTTAGAAAATGAATTAGAAAAATATGACTTAGAAAATAATTAGAAAAATATGACTTAGAAAATAATTAGAAAAATATGACTTAGAAAATAATTAGAAAATATGACTTAGAAAATAATTAGAAAATATGACTTAGAAAATAATTAGAAAATATGACTTAGAAAATAATTAATTAGAAAATATGACTTAGAAAATAATTAGAAAATATGACTTAGAAAATAATTAGAAAATATGACTCATAGAAAAATAATTAGAAAAATATGACTTAGAAAATAATTAGGAAAAATATGACTTAGAAAATAATTAGAAAATATGACTTAGAAAATAATTAGAAAATATGACTTAGAAAATAATTAGAAAATATGACTTAGAAAATAATTAGAAAATATGACTTAGAAAATAATTAGAAAATATGACTTAGAAAATAATTAGAAAATATGACTTAGAAAAATAATTAGAAAATATGACTTAGAAAAATAATTAGAAAATATGACTCAGAAAATAATTAGAAAATATGACTTAAAAAAATAATTAGAAAATATGACTTAGAAAATAATTAGAAAATGACTTGAAAATTAGAAAAATATGACTTAGAAAATAATTAGAAAATATGACTTAGACAAAATCATTAGAAAATATGACTTAGAAAATAATTAGAAAATATGACTTAGAAAATAATTAGAAAATATGACTTAGAAAATAATTAGAAAATATGACTTAGAAAAATAATTAGAAAATATGACTTAGAAAATAATTAGAAAATATGACTTAGAAAAATAATTAGAAAATATGACTTAGAAAATAATTAGAAAATATGACTTAGAAAATAATTAGAAAATATGACTTAGAAAAAAATTAAAAATATGACTTAGAAAATAATTAGAAAATATGACTTAGAAAAATAATTAGAAAATATGACTTAGAAAATAATTAGAAAATATGACTTAGAAAATAATTAGAAAATATGACTTAGAAAATAATTAGAAAATATGACTTAGAAAATAATTAGAAAATATGACTTAGAAAATAATTAGAAAATATGACTTAGAAAATAATTAGAAAATATGACTTAGAAAATGATTAGAAAATATGACTTAGAAAATAATTAGAAAATATGACTTAGAAAATAATTAGAAAAATATGACTTAGAAAATAATTAGAAAATATGACTTAGAAAATATAATTAGAAAATATGACTTAGAAAATAATTAGAAAATATGACTTAGAAAATAATTAGAAAATATGACTTAGAAAATAATTAGAAAATATGACTTAGAAAATAATTAGAAAATATGACTTAGAAAATAATTAGAAAATATATGACTTAGAAAATAATTAGAAAATATGACTTAGAAAATAATTAGAAAATATGACTTAGAAAATAATTAGAAAAATATGACTTAGAAAATAATTAGAAAATATGACTTAGAAAATAATTAGAAAATATGACTTAGAAAATAATTAGAAAATATGACTTAGAAAATAATTAGAAAATATGACTTAGAAAATAATTAGAAAATATGACTTAGAAAATAATTAGAAAATATGACTTAGAAAATAATTAGAAAATATGACTTAGAAAATAATTAGAAAATATGACTTAGAAAATAATTAGAAAATATGACTTAGAAAAAATAATTAGAAAATATGACTTAGAAAATAATTAGAAAATATGACTTAGAAAATAATTAGAAAATATGACTTAGAAAATAATTAGAAAATATGACTTAGAAAATAATTAGAAAATATGACTTAGAAAATAATTAGAAAATATGACTTAGAAAATAATTAGAAAATATGACTTAGAAAATAATTAGAAAATATGACTTAGAAAAATAGAAAATATGACTTAGAAAATAATTAGAAAATATGACTTAGAAAATAATTAGAAAATATGACTTAGAAAATAATTAGAAAATATGACTTAGAAAATAATTAGAAAATATGACTTAGAAAATAATTAGAAAATATGACTTAGAAAAAAATAATTAGAAAATATGACTTAGAAAAATAATTAGAAAATATGACTTAGAAAATAATTAGAAAATATGACTTAGAAAATAATTAGAAAATATGACTTAGAAAATAATTAGAAAAATATGACTTAGAAAATAATTAGAAAATATGACTTAGAAAATAATTAGAAAAATATGACTTAGAAAATAATTAGAAAAAATATGACTTAGAAAATAATTAGAAAATATGACTTAGAAAATAATTAGAAAATATGACTTAGAAAATAATTAGAAAATATGACTTAGAAAATAATTAGAAAATATGACTTAGAAAAATAATTAGAAAATATGACTTAGAAAATAATTAGAAAATATGACTTAGAAATTAATTAGAAAATATGACTTAGAAAATAATTAGAAAATATGACTTAGAAAAAATTAGAAAATATGACTTAGAAAATAATTAGAAAATATGACTTAGAAAATATGATTAGAAAATATGACTTAGAAAAAAATAATTAGAAAATATGACTTAAAAATAATTAGAAAATATGACTTAGAAAAATAATTAGAAAATATGACTTAGAAAATAATTAGAAAATATGACTTAGAAAATAATTAGAAAATATGACTTAGAAAATGAATTAGAAAATATGACTTAGAAAATCATTAGAAAATATGACTTTTGGAAAATAATTAGAAAATATGACTTAGAAAATAATTAGAAAATATGATTTAGAAAATAATTAGAAAATATGACTTAGAAAATAATTAGAAAATATGACTTAGAAAATAATTAGAAAATATGACTTAGAAAATAGATTAGAAAATATGACTTAGAAAATAATTAGAAAATATGACTTAGAAAATAATTAGAAAATATGACTTAGAAAATTAGAAAATATGAGAAAATATGACTTAGAAAATAATTAGAAAATATGACTTAGAAAATAATTAGAAAATATGATTAGAAAATATGACTTAGAAAATAATTAGAAAATATGACTTAGAAAATAATTAGAAAATAACTTAGAAATTAATAGAAACTATCGATCTTAGAAAATAATTAGAAAATATGACTTAGAAAATAATTAGAAAATATGACTTAGAAATTAACTAGAAAATATGACTTAGAAAATAATTAGAAAATATGACTTAGAAAATAATTAGAAAATATGACTTAGAAAATAATTAGAAAATATGACTTAGAAAATATGACTTAGAAAATATGACTTAGAAAATAATTAGAAAATATGACTTAGAAAATAATTAGAAAATATGACTTAGAAAATAACTTAGAAAATATGACTTAGAAAATAACTTAGAAAATATGACTTAGAAAATATGATTAGAAAATATGACTTAGAAAATAATTAGAAAATATGACTTAGAAAATAATTAGAAAATATGACTTAGAAAATAATTAGAAAATATGACTTAGAAAATAATTAGAAAATATGACTTAGAAAATAATTAGAAAATATGACTTAGAAAATAATTAGAAAATATGACTTAGAAAATAATTAGAAAATATGACTTAGAAAATAATTAGAAAATATGACTTAGAAAATAATTAGAAAATATGACTTAGAAAATAATTAGAAAATATGACTTAGAAAATAATTAGAAAATATGACTTAGAAAATAATTAGAAAATATGACTTAGAAAATAATTAGGAAAATATGACTTAGAAAATAATTAGAAAATATGACTTAGAAAATAATTAGAAAATATGACTTAGAAAATAATTAGAAAATATGACTTAGAAAATAATTAGAAAATATGACTTAGAAAATAATTAGAAAATATCGACTTGACTTAGAAAATAATTAGAAAATATGACTAGAAAAAATAATTAGAAAATATGACTTAGAAAATAATTAGAAAATATGACTTAGAAAATAATTAGAAAATATGACTTAGAAAATAATTAGAAAATATGACTTAGAAAATAATTAGAAAATATGACTTAGAAAATAATTAGAAAATATGACTTAGAAAATAATTAGAAAATATGACTTAGAAAATAATTAGAAAATATGACTTAGAAAATAATTAGAAAATATGACTTAGAAAATAATTAGAAAATATGACTTAGAAAATAATTAGAAAATATGACTTAGAAAATATGAATTAGAAAATAATGACTTAGAAAATAGACTTAGAAAAATATGACTTAGAAAATAATTAGAAAATATGATTTAGAAAATAATTAGAAAATATGACTTAGAAAATAATTAGAAAATATGACTTAGAAAAAATAATTAGAAAATATGACTTAGAAAATAATTAGAAAATATGACTTAGAAAATAATTAGAAAATATGACTTAGAAAATATGATTAGAAAATATGACTTAGAAAATAATTAGAAAATATGACTTAGAAAATCTTAGAAAATATGACTTAGAAAATATGACTTAGAAAATAATTAGAAAATATGACTTAGAAAATAATTAGAAAATATGACTTAGAAAATAATTAGAAAATATGACTTAGAAAATAATTAGAAAATATGACTTAGAAAATAATTAGAAAATATGACTTAGAAAATAATTAGAAAATATGACTTAGAAAATAATTAGAAAATATGACTTAGAAAATAATTAGAAAATATGACTTAGAAAATAATTAGAAAATATGACTTAGAAATTATGACTTAGAAAATATGACTTAGAAAATAATTAGAAAATATGACTTAGAAAATAATTAGAAAATATGACTTAGAAAATAATTAGAAAATATGACTTATGAAAATAATTAGAAAATATGACTTAGAAAATAATTAGAAAATATGACTTAGAAAATAATTAGAAAATATGACTTAGAAAATAATTAGAAAATATGACTTAGAAAATAATTAGAAAATATGACTTAGAAAATAATTAGAAAATATGACTTAGAAAAAATATGAATTAAAATATGACTTAGAAAATAATTAGAAAATATGACTTAGAAAATAATTAGAAAAAATTCGAAAATATGACTTAGAAAATAATTAGAAAATATGACTTAGAAAATAATTAGAAAATATGACTTAGAAAATAATTAGAAAATATGACTTAGAAAATAATTAGAAAAAATATGACTTAGAAAAATAATTAGAAAATATGACTTAGAAAATAATTAGAAAATATGACTTAGAAAATAATTAGAAAATATGACTTAGAAAATAATTAGAAAATATGACTTAGAAAATAATTAGAAAATATGACTTAGAAAATAATTAGAAAATATGATAAGAAAATAATTAGAAAATATGACTTAGAAAATAATTAGAAAATATGACTTAGAAAATAATTAGAAAATATGACTTAGAAAAAATTAGAAAATATGACTTAGAAAATAATTAGAAAATATGACTTAGAAAATATGACTTAGAAAATATGACTTAGAAAATAATTAGAAAATATGACTTAGAAAATAATTAGAAAATATGACTTAGAAAATAATTAGAAAATATGACTTAGAAAATAATTAGAAAATATGACTTAGAAAATAATTAGAAAATATGACTTAGAAAATAATTAGAAAAATATGACTTAGAAAATAATTAGAAAAATATGACTTAGAAAATAATTAGAAAATATGACTTAGAAAATAATTAGAAAAATATGACTTAGAAAATAATTAGAAAATATGACTTAGAAAATAATTAGAAAATATGACTTAGAAAATAATTAGAAAATATGACTTAGAAAATAATTAGAAAATATGACTTAGAAAATAATTAGAAAATATGACTTAGAAAATAATTAGAAAATATGACTTAGAAAATATGACTTAGAAAATAATTAGAAAATATGACTTAGAAAATATGACTTAGAAAAATAATTAGAAAATATGACTTAGAAAATAATAATTAGAAAATATGACTTAGAAAATAATTAGAAAATATGACTTAGAAAACTTAGAAAATAAGTCTATAATTAGAAAATATGACTTAGTCGAAAATAATTTTAGAAAATATGACTTAGAAATTATAAGTCGATATATTGTTTTCTAAAAATAGACTTAGAAAATATAGCGCTCTTAGAAATTGAAATTTTCTAGTTTTTAGAAAAATATGAAGTGTCTGGTTTGCTAGTGTTGTCTGCAGTCAAACGCGACTCAAACTACATCTTAGCAACGAGTGACATCTGGTTCCAACAAGCATTGAAATGATGAAGCAATTTTGTTCCGATGACTGCTTAAAATAACAGTGTGGAAATTCAAAAAAGTTTTAAGTGAAGAGGGGCACATTCCCCTCCCCAAACCCCTCCCCTGCTCGGCGCTGCAGGCCACAGCGATCGTCCTTCGGACGCCCGTTCATCGTATCCCTCCACTGACCTTCGTCCCCGGGCCTCGGCCTACGTGTCTCCGGGTTATTGTGCGTACACAGTTAAAATCCTGGCGGCGCCGCTGATTGAAACTACATGTATATAGCCTACAGCAGGCATGGGCAACTTCTTTTAACAGAGGGTTGCCATCAAAGATTTTAAGGGCAACTCAGGAACCGTATGCAAATCACGGGCCAATTCTTGCAAATTAATTTGCCCCAGAAAATGAAGTTATTAATTTCATTCAAACTAAATATTGGAGAATAACTGTTAAAGTAAATGATAATTTTTATGATAAAAACGTATTATCCTAATACCTACAGTCCTACGCCACAATAATAAAAAAATATGTTTTAAGTTTATTCAGTTTTATTCTGATCGCCACTGAAAAAAAGGAGACTCGTTTGATTTCCTACGACCCTCTTTATGCACAATACTAATACTCGATTATTCTCTATTCGATGTACTGGATTGCATCTTTGGAACGCTCTTCCTACATATTCAACGCCAACCAAACGCAAGATTTTAAACATAAACTCCGCCTGTATTTACTTGAAGACACTTCCTGAATTTGAATGATTATGTTGTGGTGTCTGCTCAGTTGTGGTACAGAGGAGCAGACATTATTTTGTTAAGAGTTTTTCTGTTTAGTTCTTAGTTCTGTTTAGTCACAAAGTTTGTGACTATTATTAATATAGGCAACCGTCGCCTTACTTCTTATTCTACATAGGGGCTCTGGTTAGCGGGGTCCATGACCCCTTTATGCTCCCCTGTAATACTGTATAACCAGATGGTCTTATTTTGTGTAACCTTGAATCCATTATTTCCTTGCAATTTGGTAATAAATTGAATTTAAATTGAATTTACTTAGACCTATACAAGTATACATGCTTATGAAATATAGGCCATGGTGCAATTAGGATATTAGCTTTGTGCTATGGACTTTTTTATTGTGACGATTTCTCTTTGTTCTACAAACACTATTATTACGGCACAAATTTTTTCTATAGACAAAATTGGACAAAATGATGATAGGTTATCAATTTTTGTCTATGGACTTCGTATTGTGACGACATCTCTTTGTAATGCGATTTTCTTGCGTCACTAACTTTGTTTATGTTGCTGCTACGATAATAGCTTTGTAGCCTATTCTATTGAATTTGTATTATGACGTCATCTCCTTAGTCTACAACACTATAGTAACGGCATTAGCTGCACCATAGTAACGACATTAGCTATATTATTTTATGAACGCGTTGTTGTTAGGATAATTGTTATTCCGTATTGCGACGACATGTCTTTGTTTCACAAACACTATTGTTGCGTGATTAGCTTTGTGGAACATCGTAATCGTAATCAAGTATTTATATAGCGCCACTCAAAAACAAAGGCGCTCCCGACCCGGGCCAGTGTCTTCCCTGCTAAATAGAGAGGTTTTCGGGCGCTGGCGGAACTGGTCAAAAGAAATAGAGAAAATGGTCAGTCCTGATCGAGGGACTGAGGTAACCGGTTCCAGCTATTGGGACCAACAATAGCGAAACTCCTAGACTGGGCCGTAGAAGTACGCAACCGCGGGACAACCAAGTATAACCACGGGCCGAGGACCGAACGTAGGAACGACTGTGCAACAAAGATACTGGGGTACAATAGGGCCGAAGCCCTAAGATAGTGAGGAGCAGAGCCAGCAAGACAGCTTCGCATGAGGAAGCAGACCTTGAATTGGATGCGCTGGCGGATGGGGAGCCAGTGAAGGGAGTCACGGATAAAATAGCAGATCTGAGGCTGTGACGAAATTGTAGACACAGTCACTTAGGGAGTATCGCCGATAGGCCTATGTGTAATATGCATATAAGAGATTATAACATGATGCATTGTTTTAATAGTGCGAGTAGCAATAGAAATCAAAGATACGGTACGATTTAGGAGCTTTGTGTTACAATTTGTACTGGAATAATTGGAATTGGAAGGGATCTTCATGTGGAATGATTTTTAATAGGCAAAATAACGACCAACAGATAGGCTAGCGTGCACTAATGGATTGTGTTGATCGATATAAAATCATTATTCTTAATATAATATTTTCGTTTATTGAAACAATCCGGTTGACAAACCGCATCCGGTTACAATGTACAATTAGGCTATGCAATTGAAACAATTCACAAGAACAGAAATGACAGAAGACATAAATCTTAACTACTAACAGAACAGACAGCCTGCAATACACGGCACTAATAGCAGCCTACAAAGCATGTCCTCCCTACGGGTGTCGAACTCGGTAGGCCTACCTCTCGCTCTCTGTGCCAGTGTGTTATCAAATGCGCTATCGGGCCCCTTGATGTCCCTTGTTTTCCCATATAAGACTTAAGGTGACAGTTACAGCCTGTTTCAGAGGGTCAGCTCCATTAGATGTATTGTCATCATTAGGCCTACTTCTATTAAAATTTTCTCTTTCACTTGTTTAAAACTAGCCTATTTCACAATAACGTACAAAATTTCTTTCATTTCTCTGTGTAATAAGTTTCTTCACTTTCAAATCGGCTCTTTGCAAACCGTCTTTGATTAGTTTGTAACATTTACAGTTCAAAAAGATAGGCCTAATAGACTAGTCTATATTCGAGTCAACGCCTATATCGTAATCGAAAACTCAAGATTTTTGAAACTTCACTATAGAAGGCATACTCACGTTTTGCTGCGGCTAGCGCGAAGCACAGCCACCATAAACACCTCCGACAAAGGTTCGTAAGAGTCGTACCATTCGTGAAACGCATGACTGCAATTGAAATATTCATTAACTACAGCTTCATCGACTTCCTCCCATCTCGTGCACTGGATCTTCAGATACTTTAGAAACTGAGCAGGGCATATTCGAATTAAAACTGTGGAGTTATCCTGCAAGGAATCAACGATCGACCGATACAGGGTAATAAGGCCCAAAACGGTTCGAAAATGTTTGTCAAATATTCCAGATAATTTATTCGTTATGAATAAAGGAAAGGCCCGTTCAGAAAAAGCCATGTAAGCGCTGCCGCCCTTCAAACCACCTCGAGGGAAGCTTAAGATCGTTTCACAAACCGTTTCCGTCTTTTTGTAATCTTGCAGAACTGTGTAATAGAAATTCGCAAGATAGGCTGAACCGATGACACGCGTTGCAGTAATCATATAAACAAATGCATATGCAAAGAAATTCTGACCTAAGTTTATGGCATATACATTTATAGAGTCGTTTACTATTGTAACAGGTCCGGCTTTCTTTACCAAATCATCTCCAGGTTCCTCTGTACGACTGTAGCAGCGAATAAATCGTCTGACACAATTTTCGACATGAAAATTACGAGGATATTGCTGGCAGATGTCGCTGTGATGAATTCCTGTTAATTGATTAGAATGAGGATTTGTTGACTTTCGACCAGACTTCGATTTCGATTCGCTGTTGAAGGCGCTGTTGAGGCGCTCAAAAAACTGATACATCGATTCGCCGATGGAGAAAGCTCTCAGAGAACACTCATTTCCTATTTCATGCAGAAATTTCAAATAGTAACACAGTGCTTCTTGCTCTAAAGCGCCTTTCGTAATGGGGCAACGTTCATTCATTAGTCTGAGATGAGCCATAATACCTCTATAAAGATCATTCACTTTGCGCCAAAGCAAAGAATTCTTTCTTGTTAATTTATCCAACATCTTGGTTTGTACTTCGGGATTTAGTGGATTCAACAAGTTGTCACGTATCTGAATCAAAGACGCAATCAGTAAAAATTCTTCCGGTACTGCAACATAAAATGTGGCAACAATATGCTTTGGATATGCTCTCTGCCATGTGGTCGTTATTTTGGTTATGCCTATTATTGTGTTATTGATAAGCAACTCAATTTCTTTGGAGAAGTCAACTCTATCTGTTGAGGCACTTATCATATTGCACTGTCGAATGAAATAGTTTGGACAAAATCCATCAACCAACCATCCAATCATTATGCACAGTAATTCCATGACCGACTTTTCCACATTCTCGTCCTCCCAAAACTCGTTGGGTTTTCGTTCGTATTCCCAAAGCATTAAAGTCTTGAAGAAGTAGGTGCAAAGAACTGTTTCGTCTGATCCTCCGCATGCCTTCACAACCTCGCTCTTTATCAGACGAAGTATGTGATAAATGTACTTCTGCACATCCGTCCAACTATGAATCAGGATTACTTCTGCTTGTGAAAACGAAAATCTTCATTGAGTGTCGTCATTGGGATTGCTGTGATGTGATTTCGAAACAAAATAACATCCACTCGCAACAATTTTTTCTATAATTTCCACTGGAGGCCAACCGCTTGGTCTCTCGCGAGTTTTCCATTCTTCAGCCTCTGTCGGCCAAACAGGACAATAGATGGCAAAAACTCTGTTGAGTTTTATTTCAAAAAGACGTCTTAGGATTTCTTGAAACGTAGAACTTCTCGCATATCCAAAAATCATGTTCATGTGTTCATTGATCGTATTAATGAGAATCTTTGTCCACGCAGGGCCGTGTTTTTCGTGATATTTAAGAGCACACATCTTTCGCAAATGAAACCGCTTGCCATCGATCGTGTAGAATCTCGCGAATCCCGGATACGTGTCACCTGTGTCGACCGTGAGCCTTCTACCTTGAAAATTGTTGGGCGTCGATAGGTGAAGTGGCAGAGCGCAGCTGTCCGTCGGAATGAACATGACGTCTAAATCGGTGGCGAATGCCATAACGTATTGCATCGGTAACTCAAATGCGCTGCCGCAGAAAAGCATAGCGTATCTTTTCCCGATCTGCAACAGATTTTGAAGAAATACGCAGCACTCTTCCGAGATGTCATTCTTAGCATCGCCGTGGTGCATTTCCAAAGGTTGTCCTTTGAGTTCGCGTGGAATGTCATTCACGCTGGATTTATAAATGTAAACCTATTGAATAGTAACAATTACATAACATAATTATCCTGAGTATGTTTTTTCAGGTCAGTTAAACCTTGTCAGGTTGTTGAAGCCAAACTTTCTATACGGTAAGTATTGAAACAGTGGCGACATATTTTGGAGAGTAGGTGCTACGGCAATAATTCTACAGAAGATAGGATCATGGGGCGGATGTCTGAAAAGCCATCAGTTTTTTTTAATAAATCTATAGGGCCTATGATGCTGGACATAAATTGAATCTATGTGCATAGTCTAGTTATATCAGCACATGTATTTTTAGATTCGAAGTCGTGTACGTATTCCCGGTTTACTATCAAACCGCCCGCCCAAAACCCCGCCGTTAAATACCGCGCGCCCAAAACCGCGCCGTTAATTACCGCGTGCTATTCATTTCTGTGAGTGCTTCTAGAGAAATTCTTTATCGTAAAATATTTTCCCAGGTAAAGACAATTCCTTTGAAATTATATTTCGAAGCTATACTGTGCTCGAAATCACCGAATTGTTACCTGTAAACACTAAAACGGACAGTCGCGGTTTTGATAGGATACCGTATTCCCTAGTGAGATCTAGAGAATAGTAGGCCTATTGATAAACATTGGAGGCATATCTCGAGCAGTAGGCCTAAATTTAAATAAATGATCTTTGACGTATTTCCACGCAACCGCGCCAGCCTCATAGGCCCGCATATTATTAATGTTAAATCCCACAGCAGACCATCACTGGCTGGTCGCAAGGGAACTCTATGAAAGTCCGTTTACATTTAGCGGATCACTTGGCCCTCCTGTTTGCGAATGGAAACACCGCCACTGGGCCCGAATGCATTACGACGCTCTACCACCAGAACTGACGCTAATCCGTCTCTAACCAGGCTTAAAAATTGACATGCTCTATACTCTAAAGTAATGAAAATAAACCAAATGGCTGTTTTCATAATAAGCCTTTTCAGCTTTAGCAATGCGCATGCGCAACTATCTCAACTTTTACTTCCGGGCATGTGCTTCCATCTATCGGCCACCCTCACAAACAAAAGGAATGATGCCGTTTCCGATGTTGCTAGTGTGACGCAAATATTATAAAATATTCGATTTGTAGATTATTTGATTATTTAACCGGTGTCGATTAAAATCATCCATTTTCTGCGATTTCTCAAGCCTATCCGCCATGTTTCGCTTTGTTTATGAACGGAGGCTACGGAGCAAAGACCCTAAATATAAATGGCCTTTGGAACGGAGAACTATCACCTATCCCGTCATGCCTTGCGGGAAAAATAAAGCTGAAAAGGCTTATTCGTCGGCTCGACGAAGTTTATTGTCGACGTATGTTTAAATGGACCCTTGTAAGCCATTAAACTGTTTGCTCCAGACTCTTTCTGTATTGATATTCTATTTGTCTGTCTTTCTGCCTTTAATCTCTTTTAGTTGGTCACTTGTTCGGTGGGAAACACAACCTGTCTGAGTATTCTACGATGATACACCATCAAAGTCAAATGTCAGAAAAACAAACAGCATTGTCAATAATAGGCCTACAACTGGTCAGTGGCGGCGCCAGACACTTTTTGTAACCAGGGCATAGCCAGGGCAGTCATACAAGTAACCAGGGCAGGGGTGATTTATGGCATGCGTGGTAGCGCGAGGTTATATGGTGACCATACACACACACACTCACGCAAACACGCCCACACAGTGGCGTCTAACCAGTAACCACCCCCCATCACCCCCCACCCCCCACCCACCTGGAATGGGACAACCCCAACTCCCATTCTGGCCGACTTATAATTATAAGAGACTCAGCAGTCATTCATACAATCATGTAACTGTAAATTAATAACATCAGCATAGTCCATTACGAAAGTTACCATGTACACAGCAACTAAAATAAGAAGTTATTATACTGTAAATGTCCATTAATAATGTGTTCTGACCAGGAGCGACTACATAATAAAACAATAAATATCACAGCTAACAAAGCACCAGTGACCGGTAGAATAGAAAAATAACTTTATTCTACGAGTCTATGTTATATGCAATGGGTATGGTAATGGTAGGCCTACAAGCAAGCAATTTAAAGTTTGCAGCTTTATTCAAAATAGCGTGTACACGACTGTGCACCAATTCTATTTGAATTTAATATCAGTTTGGTAAGATGACTGCCAGCGCACAGCGGTTCGTAAAGCAATACGAAATTATGATGGTACAATAACGAATCAAAAGCTTTGATTTTTTTTATTGTACTACATATGACAGCAAAGATGTTAACATTATAAAGTAGTTATTTATTGCTTCTTGCCAGCCTCAGTATTATCACAGTAGGGCCTAATGAGTAGCCTAATCATGGCAATTGCAAAGCAGATATTAATGCAAGTTACAATATAGAAAAGTAAATTGGCACAGTTTCTCAACAGCCTTATAATATCAGCTGTAGGCTTACTAGCTGCAGATTAAATGCTTTCTCAGCGCTGGCTATATAGCAGCTAAGCTGCTAATAGTATCACTATAGGCATATTATCAGCTAAATGGCATTCTATATTGGCTAGTATAATAAGCCACCAATTAACTTTTTTAATGCAACAGAGCTCTAATGCATTAATTATGTGATGAACTTCTTACGCAAATGTTTCAGAAAAGAACAGGACAAAGAATTAAAAAAATTAAGATAAATCAATACGTGGTGGTAAATTTAGATATGTAGATAAGTGTATAGCCTAATATTATATTATTGTAACTCACCACTAAGAAATTTCCCGTTGCTGGTAGCTGAAATAAGATATTATGCCTAAAAGCACGAAGCTAATAATCCGATTTCTCCCCAGGTATTGTCTGTAGGCCTATAGACTGCTCTCTAGGTGAAGAGAATTTCTGCTGATGTTGATGCTTAGTGATTACAATTCTCAGCGAAATGACACTGTCTAGCCAATAAACAATAAAATTCCCTATTTAGGGCCTATTTTATGGTATAATGAGAATCACTTATAACAACCAGTTACGCCCCAACACTAAACGATTGCAACTCTAGCATTGAAAAGCAGTTTTACATCATGCTATAGGCCTACATGTAGCTGCTCTTATCCAAGGCAGATTTCTGATGGTCGGAAACCTAATACGAAACATCTGTTAATGCTATTAGCTTTACAAAGGGAACACTGTTTGAAGATTGAAGTATGCGTGCCATAGATCTACATGTAGGCTACATCACTTGTCGCCTTCATCACAGCAGCCATGGCGAAGGTTTTGGCTTGGCCTCTTCAATAAGCGTGACCTGAAGTGATAAGTGTTGTGTTCCACCACTGATGTCTCTTTGAGTTGAAGCGAACCTTGGGTGTATTGGTCCGAGATAACATGTATCTTCGATATCACACAATAGGCCTACATGATACATAAATATTTTAATTTTAGTACTGTTAACCCCCCACTTCTGGCATCTGTGGGAGCTCGTTCTCCCAACCCCCAACCCCATTAGTAGACGCCACTACACACACACACACACACACACACACACACACACACATATATATATATATATATATATATATATATATATATATATATATATATATAAAGAGAGAGAGAGAGACAGCGAGAGAGGGGATGGCATATATTATTGCAAGCATTCCGTAACGCCTGAATGGAAGAATCAACTCTCGCCGTATAATTGGCGTGACTCCGACACATGTGAAGGTGACTTACAATGAGACCACACATACTTACGTCTGTAGATCTGCTGACAATTTTGGCAGGGCAACGACCAGGGCAAAGGCTTTTTTTACCAGGGCATTTGCCCTGGCATGCCCTGGTGTAGTGCCGCCACTGCAACTGGTGTATCTGCTGAATGCCTCTCTCCAGCTAAATATCTACAACTACGGTAAATTAATTAAGTCTTAGAAATTAGCGAGTAGGTGTAAACATCTATTTAGTGGTTTTAGTTTTAGTTATTACTACGGAGTTAAGTGTCTATCACGATAATTTTATCCATTGGTCCATAGTTCTGGAACAGTCTTCAGCTGGAATTCCGAACTGTTCCAGTAAAAGCACAGCAAACATTTAAAGCCAAATATAAGACGCACCTGTTGTGTATGCCGCGTCACGTGCTTCTTATTCTGAGACTCTGTGCTTCATAATCTGTGTGTCGAATCTGCTGTTAACTGGTTTAGGCGGCTGCCTAGCCTACTTAGCGATTCGTCGTGCTTCTTACAAACAGCTGTAGTACCTATTTGAAGTCATGCGAAACCGCACTGAATACATTACAATTTAAACCTCCTCTATACGTGTACAGTGCGTCACTTTTGAATGAGTTGCATGCACAATATAAGGCCTGCACACTATAGACCTGTGTGAAAACTGTATAAATTTATTTATAGACGTTTTCCCTGTAATTCAGACACATCACGGGTAGGCCTACTTTAGGCTTACGCTTCATTCGATTGGCCTGCTTCTTTCGCAGGATCTCCACTTGAATGCTTCTTTATCATCAGCTACAGTCAGGGCCGATGAGAGGGGGGGGTCAGGGGGGTTGCTGCCCCGGGGCCCGGTTCAATGGCAGGGGGCCCTGGCAGAGGCCCGGAAGTGTCTAAAACTTTGTTCAATCTGAAGAAAGCTGTGGTTTTTGGCCCAATGCAGTCTGTATACGACGGATGCTTCATGAATCATTATACATGATAGCCTATACAGGGCCACAGACGTATGTGTGTGTGGTGTCTGTTTGGGTGGTGTCTGTTTGGGTCACCCGATGTGTCATAGTAGAAGCGAACACAGTTGTACACAAAGATACTTTCTTTCTGATGCACAACAATCTAGGGCAGGGGATGATTCCCTTAACCTCGGGTTTACTTATCACTCATCACCAGGGCTAAGGAATGCGGGAAATAATATCTGCCTTGTATGTCTCTGTGTCTCTGTGTCTGGGTTTAGGGTTAGGGTCTGTCTCTCTCTGTCTCTCTCTCTATGCATGTATTTCTGTCTGTCTGTCTCTCGCAGTCTATCTCTTTCAATATCTCTCTACAAGCCTGTACAGTATAGTGTACACACTACACACGCTGCAATGTTCATGTTACTCAGTCTATGTAGTTATTCATGTTCAGAAAACAGTCGCTAATTATAATCCATTCATTTACTTTTTTAAACGATTTTACTTAAATTCTTCAGTTTAATAACTAGGTGATTAAGCTTTATAATAGAGAAACCGATCTATCGAATTTCTTTGCCAGAAAAGCAGGTTAGTAACAAATGTGACTGTGTAAATTGGATTGACGAGGTTAGTTAGCACTGCAGATAATTATATTGGAAATAATTAGCAAAAACGATTTAGTAGCTGTGTCACAGTCTCAGTTGTCCAGTAAGAGGATTTAGGGGCGAGAACAGACGTTGGTCATCAGAATGATTTCGCTCTAGCTGTTACTGTGCAAAGTTAAGTAGGCCTAATGCAGATAAATTTCGATTATTGACTGAATTCCATATTCCACCAGAATTCACGTAGCAACAAATAGGCCTAGGGTCCGAAATACGACAGACAGTTTATCCCCAGAGTCCGATATAGAAGCTCTCTTGGTGATATAATCTGACATTGTATGACTAAAAGCACTACACTCATTCTAAACTTTCCTATTACCACAATGTCATGTATCAGATAGCGGTGTGTCTACCTGTTTCATACAGGGGTGCAAAAAACCAAACTTTTTTCAAAATGAAAAGTTGGTTTTTGGTTTTGGTTTTTGGTTTTTTGGTTTTTTATTTTGAGATTTTCCTATTTCGGATCATAAAACTCATAAAAATGGCATAATACCGTTCAAATTAATCAGATGCATATAAATGAAATTAACTAGAACAGTTCAACAGTAGAACCGTAGAATGTCATAAAACGAAGTTAACAAAGGCCATACAACAATTGCAAAGAGAGTTGAAGAGACGACATTTTTGACATTTATAATTTTGAAATTTGTAAAAACCAAAAAACCAAAATTTGCGGTTTTTTGAGGTTTTTGGGTTTTAAAAAAAAAAAAAAAAAAACCCAAGCCTTTAACAGCCCTGGTTTCATACCAATAAACGATATATATTATAGAATCATTATATATGCGTGGCCTAGCACTTCGCATTACGCATCCTTATGGTAAAATCCTATAGCTATGCTACTGCTTATAATGGCCATCCTACAGTTTCAGTTATTTAAGTCACAACTGTAACAGTTGTGGTCATATTATAGTTGAATAACGTTAATTAAAAAAACACTGCTTATCAGTATTATATTTGTGATTCATCAGCAGCCGGTCTAGAATAGATTTTTGATTTTCTGGCAGCCATAAAATCTTTTACTGGATGTAAAATAATTTACGAATTGAAATTTGAGTTATAAATAAATATTATAATACTTGAACGTACAACTGGATAGGCCTATACAGAACATAAGTTATCATAATAAGTAATTGATACCAAATTACCAATATTTTATATTAGGCTATATTCCTTTAAGTTAATTGATGACAAATTAGACGATGAATTACCATAAGAAATCTGGAGCTCAAAGAAGGAGAGAAAGATTAGCTAGATAGACAATCCTTCAAAATCTTTGATTTTCAATTTCATCAAAAACGAATGATGCAGCAAATCAAGCTGACAATATCGTCGCTAGTAGTAGCATTAGGCTTCCCGGTAGTAGTGGAGTTGATGATCATGGCACAGAGCGAGTTGTTGATGTAGTATATGCAGACATGCATTGCAAGTGACATATCCGCACCTCCTGAAATTGGACATTATAATGCGACAACTGTCAAGTTGACGTGAAGCCTGACAACGGGTATGGAGCCATTTTTCCATGCCTGTCAATGAAATCGCCGGACAAGATGACTAGATAGATTTGGCAAGGCTGATGGACCTTTTAAACCAGAAATTGATTTTTACATCTACTTTTACTATTATTAATATTATTCATTAAATATAGTTTGATAGGCTTTTTTCATCCTTACATCAGACTCGGACTTACAGGGGGCCCTGATGGACGCTGAGAAGTCTCTGCCCCGGGGCCCGCCTTGGCTCTCGACGCCCATGGCTACAGTAACTGCTTTAACCCACCTACGCCCATAATGACTCATAGTGTAGTAGGCTAATCGAGTAATCGTTAAATGAAATGTCTACTTTGTTTGTTCCTTCCATCGTTCAGCCTTTTCCGTTTGGTTGTCTATTGTGGTGGGCATAACAAATTTGGTAAATATGAGCACGCTAAGCACACAATATGCATAGGCCTATCCTCTCAACTGTCAATCTATACAGGTTGAGCCTAATAGAGCGTATATATTAGGCCTAGGTAATAAGTTGTAGGCCAATCATCGTCGATATGACGGCGTCGTTAAATAAACGAATTTAAGTAAGTAAGTTGTAGGCCTAGGAGGAATCACTCGTGGTCATGGGTGTTGGCACAGGTGTGGGAAAGCGGGTCCTGGCTCTCACTCTGAAAACAATGAGCATCTGCACCTGAAGATACGACGCTACCTCTGACCTATAGTACCTCACAGTGTGATTATCCTTACAGATTTTATTTTAGTTATAGTTACAGTTATAGTTAATGGGTTTTTATTTTAGCCATAGCTATAGTTATAGTTAGTATTATTTTTAGTTATAGTTATAGTTAATGGATTTTTATTTTAGTTAATTTTAGTTACTACTTGGTTACAATAATTAAGGCTATAAGCAAAATTGTGCGTAGGCCCTATTAACACGCTGTTTCACAATTTTTGCTAAGAGCTGTGAAAGCCGTTGAAGCATGGGTGCATTCAGCTTCATGAATACACGAGTTTCCAAAGTAACTGACAAACTGCAAATTAAAAATATCGCATTTTTTCGTTCTCATTTATGTCGAATCGTCCATATTGCACTTCCTATTTTTATTTTTTTTAATTAACGAAATAAAGATGAATTTTCGTTATTGTTATTTTCGTTATAGTTATAGTTATAGTTAATGATATTTTTAGTTATAGTTAGGTTTCGCCATAGGGCCATCGCAGATTTGCTCCCTGGACTCAATGGCAGCCATTTTCCAAAATGGCCGGCCGAAATAGGTAGCCTATTCTTTTAATATCTCAGCTTCTAGTTCACTTAGAATCGTGATCTTGGTGTCTAAGCATACATGTCGAGGGGTGAGGGTTCCAACAGAACTAATTGCAGACACTTATCTACACGAGATTTGCAGCATTGAATTACGTCATTTTGGGGAAGGTGGGGTTTCCCTCAGTTTGAAAATCCGCCAAGAACAAACATCCAATGGTCATCAACCGCCATTCCAGAGTGGACTGCATGCTTCGCTCTTGAACTGGTCTCTTTCCTGCCAACTGACCGCCTCGAGGTCGTAGACGAAGCACGGCCAGCATACCAACAAAATGGCGTACCGGTAAGTTCTGCCAGAGCCCTGAACGCATCAGCGTAAGTGGACACGGCATTTGCGTCAATAGGAGACTGCAGAAGGCTGGACAGTGTGTTGAACGCCTGAATGTAGTCGACTGCTTTATTGTCTCGGTCGGATCCACCGAAAACGAAGACTGAACATGTGTAGTGTATACGTGACACAGGCAGCGTTCTTAACCTCAGAGGTCAACTGCCCAACTAACTGTTCTGCAAGGTATTGTACGATTTGATGCTAGGAAGAGTAGGCCTACATTAGGTCGTTGTCGCCATAACCGCCGCAAATGTAGAGTACGTCATCATCGGCGAATGCTGTGCAATGCATGGTGTCGTCCGCCTTGGACTGGGGACTCGCGCCTCGTTCAACCGGAAGTGAGCTCGTATTTCCAGATCTCGTCCTTGTCTTTTCCGTCGGGATCTGGTTGACATTTGAAGACGTCTTCGGACGATGAAGACTGACCCCGATTAGGCCTATGTCCTTCGTAACGATTGGAGAATCGCTTAGCCCGAAGATCACCAGAAAGCTCTCCACCTGAGCAAGGAACTTTGTTTTCACTGCAAAGGTGTTCGAGAGTTAGTTCCACGTAACCGATGATTAGATCTATGAATAAATGGGATGATTACGAATACGATTAGCACCATTGACCCAACAGTAAAATAGTGACCTATATATTTCGAACAGGCTATATCTTTTAACGTTAATTTAAGCAAATAAAGTGAATCATCAACATTTGGCTACTTATCGGTAACTGTTACCCGAACTAGTTTGCATTACTACCAACTGATAGCTAGGTACTTAATCATAGGTAGCCTATACGGCCTATTAGCCTAAATTTTAGCCTATAGACACTACATGGCGTACCAAAATAAAGGTCTACTAAGAATGCGCAATAATTGAAAGTCACCGACAATTTTTCTTATAACGACATCGTCCTTCTAAGGCCTGCTGTACCTCTGAAGACGTTGGCGGCCCTTCCGCCTCAACACGCAGGGCTGTACGACGGGCTGCCTTGACGGGGGAAACCCGCTCTACTGTGCAACTCGTTCTTGATTCGGCAGATGACGCCCGGCGAACTCTTCAACTGGATGTCAGTGCAGTTAATGCAGTACGTTCGGAAACTTCGCATTATGGCCGCATGCATTTCCACGTCTTCTCTCTCGAACTATTCATTTGTTGCAGTAGTTTGATAGTGGAGAGCTTTCAGAGTAACGCAATCGTCCGTCTGTTGATCATTTCCTTTAATTCATTGCTCGGTTTCTTTCTCATTTGCTGTAGGAAGGATAGAGCTAATCGGTATTTCGTAGGTGGAAATATTAACTGCGTCTCTCCCGATTTCTCTGGCAAACTTTTGGGCTACCCGACTGACTTCTGAGTCCTTATGACTGTCGCGGAAACCCGCCCTGAACTCTCCGGGTCGCAGGAACGGAGTTTGAGCTTGCACGGAGCAGAAGTTCGCGTGTTGCTCGAAGGAGCACAAGTAGGCCTAATCGTAATCGTAATCTCCAAACTTCTAAAGCGCCACTCGAAAGCCAAGCGCAGGGCACCAGCTTATTCACGAGCGCTGCGTCTAGTCAGAGGGGTTGTCCAAAAGAGTAGTCCGAGGGAGGTCCGAGTCCGGTTTCCAGAGGATCAGAGAGGACCTAGAGTTGGGTGTCATCTGCGTAGAGATGGTGGTCAACAGAGGAGAAGAGATGGCTTAATGGTACCGTGTGGTGCAAGGGATGAAGAGGAGCCAGTGGATTTGAACAGCTGAACAGATCTAATTATTTAAAGTTTACATTGTTACCAAAACAACTGTAAGCTTAATACATTATATTGTTTACATCTTTCACACTTCACCCCACAACTAGAAGTAGTGGTTTCAGTTTAAAGACACTGTGTGATAACAAAGGTCATTAGCGTCGCCCTCTTCCTTCATCCAGGCATGTGACTGGCACTTCCAACTCGCCGCCGATAACGAAAGAGTCGTACTAGTTTACGCTAGAGATGCGCTACAAAATGCAGTCTAATAAGTAACGACAGATCTTTAGAATCAACTGTACACACAATGACGTAATAAAATGTTTCAAGCGTCATCATGCGACAAGCTGAAATATGAATAAACTTACTGCAAAATATAATTAATAGCGCATTAATTGGATTTAAAATAGTTTATTATGCTTCAATTAGATCATTTAGGCAATTTCAGATATTTTCAATAAACTACAGCTAATAAAATACTTAGATCGTTAAATGCTCTATGGCGTGCGATAGATGGCTACGACGCGTGATTCGCTCTAGCGTTGGGCCCCGATATATCCTTTCTAGTAGAGCCATGGATTCTGAACCAAGATGGTCAACGTTAGTCCTAAGTTGTTATTCAACATAAATATTTCATAAATTTATTTAACGACGTTTTAAAAGTTTGCGCCGCCTTTAAGTAAATTTAAGCCACGGTATTATTCGGCCCGATCTCATTGTTAGTGATATGAGTTATCGTAAAATTAAAGCCAAATATGACGGGAAAATTGCTGGACTTTACGACTTGGAGGGTACGATTGGTAAGGGCCATTATGCGGTAGTGAAACTGGCCCGTCATGTCTTCACCGGAGAAAAAGTAGCTGTTAAAGTCATCGACAAGACAAAACTTGACGAAGTTTCACGGTCTCATCTCTTCCAAGAGGTGAGTTTTGTTTGGATTTTTAGATTCCCAATCCAAGCGTATCAATGGATAAAATACAAGTATTGATCCAGGTCCGTTCTGTTCCGGCTTTTTACAAGGCCCTCGTGCGAAACGTTATTGAATTATTGTTCGGCCGCAAATTTCTAACGCAGTAAAGGCATTGAAATGTTAATGCATTCATCGAAGCTGGATTATTCGGTAACAAACGGGTAGGGCACAGGCAACAAATAACAAAGATTAGTCAAATGCATCCAGATTCGCCAAATCAGGAAAATACAATTCATTCGCCTCAATATGCTAAATTCCAGAAGGTGCCACAGATTGAAATACAGATCTGCCAAATTGTTAACTTTTACACAGATTCAGATAGATTGCCAAATTCCGAGAAATGCTACGGTTACAAATGCACCGCCAGCATGACCATAAACATTTGATGGGATCCATATGAGCCATAATTATATGAACCCTATATGGGAAAATTGTCCCATGGATGCGAGCCTTGTATGGGCTTGCTTGCCATTTACAGATTTGCCAAAATCTGGAACTTGCCATAGATGACTATTTGTTGCATAACCAAATATTCCAGTTCCTTATAATTCATTAGCATTGAAAGAAGTTTACCATTAATCATATGCAGATGAAATAATGAACATTTGAATCGGTTTCCCAAATTAGAAATTTGCAGCAAGGAATTACTTAATTTACTCGATGTCTCTACAGAAATCCAGAACAGAATGGAGCTGTATTTGTATATATGGCTAGGTATTAGTATGTATAATTAGAAACCAATTAAAATATCAAATATTATGAACCATGCGATATTAGTTTTATTGTCTGACTTGAATGCAGAGATGCGATTGTAATATGTAAAGCAGCAGTTTCTGTGGGAATCTAACTTTTGTCTTGCTCCTGTGAACATTCAGTACTGTTGCAGTGTTCTTAATCACAAAACCAACTGATTATTACAGTGTTAAAACTGATGACTGCTCATACATATACCTGGCCCTAGGTTAGCATTTTTTGTATCAGAATTCAATATCATATTTCATGACCAAAGCCAAAGAGTGCAGCTGATTTCTTACACCGCCTTATGTCTATAAGTACTTTGTCACCCAAATCTTCAGTTATGTTGTTCATTTGGGTTCCCTCCCATAAGTTATTATGGGTACCGACATTAGAAACCTTGGCTGTTACCGGGTATTCATCGTTAACAATCTTTTGATCTTGGACTGTTCTTATAAATGTCTATTCACGTCAGTGTATGATTATGTTGCATTAATATTAAGAAGATTTGTAGCGTAAAATTATAAATTTTGTATTTTAAAATTACAGGATTTGTAATACACAATTACGGTATTTGTAATTCATCAGTAGAGGATTTATGTAGAAAACTTAGGTTTTTGTAGACAGTCATTTTGGTGTCAACCCCCTCTGAAGGTGTCACTTCGGTGCAGCCCGCACCCCGTAATGACACCTCTGCATTATATCTACAAGTACTCATTAAAAAAATTCAAGTCCTGTTATGGATTCAACTCCCATAAATACACTTGAGAATAGTTGAGGGAAAGTTGTATGTGTTAATGCTGTCATTTGCACAAGCATGGGACCATAACTGAAAGAATCTTCTTTCGAAACTTCCGAGTAGGAAAAAAGTTATTTTGGAGAGGATTATGGAGTAGGCTTTGGAGGGTTTTAAACTTCATATAGATAAAGAAGCTATCAATTTAAAGGGAATGTGACGACTTGGGAGGGATTAACTGTGAAGCCTGAAGGAGAGATGACCTGGTGTGTTGAGTGGTGCAATTGTATGGGGTTTAGTTGTGTGGAAAATCTGAGGGGCATGTATTGTCTATTTTGTGAAGTAATGCAAATTTATAAGTAGCACTTTCCAAGAACTTTGACTCAGTGGTGTATGAAATATCTGAAGTTACATAATCTGATGTGTAAGTTGTACTACTAAGTGTAGAAATGATCATGGCTTTGAAATGTAGTAACACATTTTTTTGTATTTAAAATTTTATCAATTGATTGTTTGCTATGGTTGAGTGACTAAATGAGTTTAGTACAGAAAATTTATCTGTCCCTTGCTATAGTCTACGGTTTGGTTTCTTATATTAGGCCAAAACAAAATAATGGTGTGTTTCCGGTAACCCGACCGACCCATTTTTTAGGCCCTGACTGGGAAAATTTATTATGCAATTTTGTTGTGAAAAATAAATTTAAAAAAAAAATTTTTTAAAATTTTTCAAATTTTTTTTTTAATTGACAGCATGAATTTAACCTTTGCGTACCAGAGGTGCAGATTTGCAACATTGATAACACTGCGGTTTCTTTGCCAGATGTATGTAAATAAGGGCACCGTTAATTATCTATGCAAAATTGGCCTTAGCAATTTAAATATGATGACTATATATTCGTTTATTATTATAAAACGATACAGCATTGCATAAAATTATTTTACAAAATAAAATTTTTTCCTACCTACCTACCCATTTTTAAAACCACTGTTACCGGAAACACACCTATATTTTTTTTTGGCCTTATATATTTAATCAAGGTTACCAATTGTATTGCTGCAATAGAAAACAATAGAAAAACAACCTTTGTTATGTAAAATTACAAAGTAGAAACTTCCTTTTGACAGAATATAGTTGAATATGTTTTCTTTTAGTTTTCTAAGTGAACAATACTTTCTGGAAACACAGATGTTTCACCAGATGGTCTTGTTTAATGAGTGTCCTTATCAGCGTTGTGTATATATATGTCATGTGAATTATGTTTACATAAAATGCACAACCTGCTATAATAGAAACCTACTACCGTAAAACTCAGTCTTGAGTTCAAGTGGCAAAGTTCTATGCTTGTTACTATAAATTTTTTATGTCTGTTACATTACTGAACTTCGAAATCTTTCATAAAATTTGAAATGCAGTATGAGCAAGAGTATGATGTTTGAATTATTGACATGGAGTGTTTGTTATGAAAATATGAAAGTTTTGGATAAGTGCCACTGATATGATACTGGTCTTAGTTAAACATGCACAAATGTTGAGATCTTTAGAAGACTAAAACTGTTTCTGATCAGTCAGTATTACGTTAGACATAAGACACAAGTGCACTGATAAAGACATGATATAAAGAAGTATTGCTTCAGACATTCATGATTCATTATGTGTATTATTTAGGTCATACTGAATTTATGTATCCCTTTAGACATATTGACAGGTGTATCAATCACGTAGGATATGCTGCACAGCTGCACTATGTGCACGCTGAGCTGATTTTATATTCGCCGCTACGGAAATGTGGTTTTACCATTGGGGATACGACAGAGACACTAAAGGCAGATGCGCTCTGTTCATATGGGAAACCTAAAATTATGATTCATTTTGTGTTTTGGGTTATTGCTCTAATTCAGTTCCTCTATAAGATTCTCGTTTACTTAAAACAAAACCAGTATTGGGTTTGTTTTGGTTTGTTGTCTGTATTGCTTAGGAAAAATGAAGCTATAGTTTGGGCGGCTGATTGCTGCTACATTAGTCATTTTGTTGTTTGAATTCCAGAACTTGTTAATGTGAAATTGGTGGTTCTGTAGTGAAGGGTTATGGTTGTTGTAAAACTGATGTTTTCACACATCACCAAAATGACCTTTCAACTTCAGGATGATGCATCTGAGAATTGTTAACTGTTGCCTAGACCTCGGTTAAATGAATAACTACTACCTAACCAACCTTAACCTTTCTTACCTTTCTTCATTTTTCTTGTCTCCTAACAGCCTATTTATAATCTTCATCATTTGAAGTAGGTTAAAAAATTATTGTACATAAATAAAAGTTTTTTGTACTCTCACAGACCACAAAGGCAATATATTTGATAGATTATTTTATATTTGTGGAATTGAGCATAGCTGCTGCACAGCCTGTTTTGTTGCATATAGCTTCTGTCGAATGAAGTGCCATTGAAAACTAATTTTTTTCATACTTTTTACAGACCCACGCATAGAAACAAATTATGGTGTTTGTTTGGTACTTACGTACAACTACTATGACTCATGCCTGCTGTTAGCAGGTTATTTATGAAGCAGCAGTTCTTTCATATCCTAAGCATACCTACTGTTGTATTTTCCAAGTAGGAGCAGGTTACTCATTTCTGTTATCATAACTTTAGGAACATCAGTTTCTAGGGCATTATTAGTGGCAAGCTACTTTTGGGATACTGTATTGTTGGTTTTAATGGCAATGGTTTGAGACAATAAGTGATTGTTTACTGAAGATGCAGAGAAGTCTTGAAGGAAGGTCTGTGCTGTATACATGACTCCATAAATATGCACTGTAGATTGAGTGAATGTATTTGTAGGTTCGATGCATGAAACTGGTGCAGCACCCGAACATCGTTCGACTTTACGAAGTCATCGACACGCAGTCGAAGCTCTATCTCATTCTGGAATTGGGTGATGGAGGCGACCTGTATGATTACATAATGAAGCACGATGGAGGGTTGGAGGAAGACATGGCCAAGATCTACTTCCATCAGATTGTTCAAGCGATTGCCTACTGCCACCAGTTGCACGTCGTACATCGCGATCTCAAGCCAGAGAACGTCGTCTTCTTTGATAAGACCGGATCAGTGAAGCTGACTGACTTTGGTTTCAGCAATAAGTTCACTCCAGGCAGGAAACTGGAGACGTCTTGTGGGTCTCTTGCTTACTCTGCACCAGAAATACTGCTTGGTGATTCCTATGATCCTCCTGCTGTTGGTAAGTTACCATACATAGTAACGTTTCTTACAGTTTCATTTTTGTTTGATGATGCTATGCTAATCACTTTTGGTTATTGCATGCACGCTAGATATTAGCTTATTGATGTGGATGCTGTTTTTTTAAGTTTATGCTGTGTGGCTGTTAAAACACTATGTCTTTTGAGCTCTTCTGATTTGAAAAGAGGTCTCTTCTTATTATGGAATAAGTTTGTGATGAGTTTTGCCTGTTCCTGTTTCAGAACAGGATGTCCAGAAAAGCATCCTGTTGAAAGCTAGAGAAAATATTCCATGTGACTCAGATAGTTGATCTATATTGGGACATGCTACTTTATTTTTGTTGTTCCTGTTTATCTTCAAAGCCTAACTATATATATATATATGTATATATATACATACATATATATATATATATATATATATATAAACTTTCAGACCTGCAGTTTTATGTTCATTTTATGGTCCCGTGTTTTATGATCCAGAGATTTAATTATTTATATGACCGACATTAGAAACGGTGTTTCAGCATCTGTGATGCTCCCCAATTAAGAGATCTGCTGGTGGTATCTTCATTTTGCAAATATATGTTTTATGTTCTGGGTTCTTTCCACTCTTAAGGCCATGTATCGGTATTAAGATGTTCATTTGAAAACATTTTATGATAAAAATTTCTTGCAACAATAAATAATTTATTTTGAAGTTGAACAACATTGTGGATTTGAACAGATGTTCACTGTCAAATTGTTTATGAATTTGCCTACAGAATATTCCTGCCAGTCTTCTTTCTGTTGGGTGGTGTAGTAATAGTAAGACCTCAAGAGATCTGCCATGACAAATTAATTGCAAAATTGAGATCCATTACTGGCCACTTTTGAACTCAAGTAAGGACAAGTGCATTATATATCATTTTTATGGCTCATTGGCTAGCGAGGAGACAACTGGTTTGTGCCCTTATATTATATGTTAAGGCTAAGAAACTGAAGTTGCTAAAACCTGATGCCCATGGCTGCCTCTCATAATAAACAGATTTCTTCTGCAGCTTCTGCCGTGTTGTGTAGCAAATTCAAAGACCTGTTGACATCTGCAAATGAATAATTAATTGGAAGTTCTGTGTAATGATCGTGTACTTGGACATGTCGTAGAAGTATTGATTAATTGATGACTATATAATGAATCCTGTTTGCTTTGCAGATGTGTGGAGTCTGGGCGTTATTCTGTACATGTTGGTCTGTGGTAAACCTCCGTTTCAAGAAGCTAATGATGGAGAAACGCTCATCAAGATAATGGACTGTGACTATACGATCCCTTCGCGTGTCTCTGCCAACTGTCAACAGTAAGCAAACAACGTCCTCATTATTGTGTCCTCCTTTCGATCAATGGTACATTAATGGTTTCACGTGTTTGCTTGTAGAGCATTACTTTTTTGTAACAACCTTTATTTTGACTTTTGGTCCTAGTCATGTTCGTGACTTGTCACCATGAGTTGCCTCAACTTCATACGTTATTTTATTAGTACTTGTGTCAATCTATTGCTGGTTGATCACGTGATTTGATAAAAATAGACCTAATTTTAGGCCACAAAACTCACAAAACAAACAACCATGTTTGGTTTTCTCGGTCTTTATCTATAAGCAGGAAGCCCCTTTTTATTTTTATTAGTTTTTAAGGCGGTGCTCTTAGAGTTTCTTTTGTGTTCTTAAATGTATTAAAATTTTCAGTTGTTGCTAAAGAGAAATAAGGAAATGTTACAGAAGTGGCTGAAACTCTGCCAATAATGTAAATGTGCAACACGCATTGTATGACTTGTATACATGTGATTTATGAGCTCTAGTTAATCTAGATAAGTTTGTATCTCTGATTTATGAGCTCGATCAATCTAGATCAATCAATCAATCAATATTGCTTTTATATAGATAAGTTTCAACGTCAGTGCTGTTGTTTTGTAACGTGTTCTAATGTTCTGTTTAAACGTTTTCTTACTATTCTTTATTTTCTGTTATTGTTTTAATGTGTGTTTTGTGATTAATGTTATGCAGTCTTGCTTATTATTTTACTGGTTGTTATGGCACACTATAAATCTAGGCTGGTTAACAACAACAACAATAATAATAATAATAATAAATTTAGATTTAAACATTTAACAAATCCTTCACTATTGCTACCTCACTCTATTGATTTTTGTATATTCATTTATCTCAAGAAAATATGCATTTTCATTATAATACTTTTATAATATAATAATATAATACTTTTTTCAAAGACTTCATTTCAAGCTGCATCTTTTCAATGTTCAATTTGTTGAAAGCTTGATCATAATAGACTTTGTGTAAAAATGAAAGCCACTTACGTGTGGTAATACAGTAATAAATGTATTAATATTTGATGGAGTAGACTTGGCATCTTCTTTTCGTAGTGGATATATTGACCTTCTAGCCTGGGGAAATTGTCGTCTCTTCGTCTGAGACCAATACAATATCATGACGCATGATGGGCTTTCTTTCTATGACGTAGGCTGTATTGCACTTAAGGCAAGATCACGTGGGCTGCTTTTGCTCCTGCATTGATTTTTGACGATGCTGTGCTGACATGTCGAAAGCGTAGACGTGTGCAAAGTGCTTTCTAGTTTCAATTAACATGTGTTTCCTCAGGAGAAATTGATCTGAGCGGGTATAGGACATCTAGGGCGGGATAAATAGCCAGCCGACAGCCACGTAGACTGCTGGCCATGTCGACAGAACTAAGGGACATAGAGAAACTGGTCAATTGATAAATGATGTCTGGAAGAGTAGGGAATTAATCAAGGATCGCAAAACAGATTTTACCCCCAGCTTCTGTATTCTCTCTGGGCTAAACAAAGAAAGAAGCCTCAAAAAGAAAGACAGATGTGCCTGCGGACAAACCTCATTCGTTCTGTGTATCGATTGTGAGGAGGAGAAAAGCACGGTCGAAGATAGTTATTATGTTAAGTAGGGTAAAGCAATTGATTTTTCTAGTAGAGGAATTGGACAGGGTGGAAAATGGGGTAGCACAGCGTCTAACAGAGCCTCTGCTACTCAAATGCCCACCATTGACACCTTCAGCGAGGTCTGATGTTGCAAAACAGCATTGATGAATGAAATAGAAACTGAGACAGATTGGTAAAAGGAGTGCCTGAAGTGGACAGAAGAGTACCGAAAATATAACATGGAGATCATGTGAGAGAGAATTAAGTCTCGAACAGACATTATGGGAGTTGCGCAAAACCACCTCTAATAGCTAAGACTGTTTCTTGTAAGCAATTAAGACGCCTTTAATTGCATCTAACAGGATAACGACGTATGATGTGATTCAATCCAATCATTGGAAAGAGTATTGTTCGGCAGAACCAAGGGAACAAGGCCTCTTCGGTCGTACAACAAACGAAATCCTTGTAAAGAAGTGCATAAGTTATTAGAAAGAGTTTAACAGGATAGGAACGTGGACATGTAAGAACGATGAGGATTGAGCAAACATAATTGACAATCATGCATGATCGGATGAATTATGAGAAAGGCGGGCTTGGATATTTTAGGACTATCAGAGGTTAGATGGAAAGAGGCAGGAGATTTTATGAGTGAAGGGGTCAGGGTGATATACACTGGAGGAGAAGAAAGTCAAAATGGAGTAGCAATTCTATTAGATGAAAGAGTCGTAAAATGTGTTGACAGGGTGGAGAGACATGGAGACAGACTGATCATGGTGACAGTAAGAGCCCACCCAGTGAATATCGTGGTTGTACAGGTCTATATGCCCACAACGACACATGAGGAAGAGGAGGTGGATAGTATCTACGAGATGATAGAAGAAAAACTTGAAAACATCAAAGGAAATGATTATGCAATTGTAATGGGAGATTGGAATGCATCAGTTGGTGAAGGAGGTCTAGAAAAATATGTAGGTAAATATGGACTAGGGAAGAGAAATGAAATAGGAGAGAAGCTAGTAGAATTTTGCAAAAGACAGGAACTGTTGATAACAAACACTTGGTTCCAGCAAGAAAAAAGGAGAAGATATACATGGAAAGCACCAGGAGATAGCGCAAGATACCAACTGGATTATATCATGGTTAGACAAAGATATAGAAACAGCGTGAAAAATTCAAAAGCACTGCCGGGCGCTGATGCAGACACGGACCATAACCTGGTGGCAATGACAGTTCACCTGCAACTAAAATTCATCAGGAAGAAGAAAACAACGAAGAAAAGGTGGGATAGAGAAAAATTGAAAACAAACAGCAAGGCACTATCAGATAAGATAGAGGAACATCTGGAGGAAAGAAAATCGATGACAACAGAGGAAAGATGGAATAGACTAAAGGAGATTGTGAAAACAGCAGCAGTGGAGATGATAGGATTCCAGAAAGGGGCAGCTCCTCGCAAACCGTGGGTAACGACAGAGATGATACATGAGATGGAAGAAAGAAGAAAATGGAAGCATCAAAGCACAGAGAAGGCAAAGAGTGAATATAGAAGACTAAACAACCAACTAAGAAAAGCAACAGACAAGGCAAGAGAGCAATGGTGGGAGGAACAATGTGATGACCTTGAGAAACTACAAGCAAATGGAAGACATGACCTGGTATATGAAAAGATTAAAATACTAACAAGGAAACAAAGTGGAACTAGGGACATTGCAATCAAAGATAGGAATGGAAAGTTATTACAGGATCCCGAGGAAGTACGAAGTCGATGGAAGGAGTATGTAGAAGAACTATATAAGGGTGAAGATAACAGAGATGACTACAAAGAAGAAACAACGCAGAGTGAGGAGAATATGGGACCGGATTTGCTGAAAGAAGAGATACTGGCAGCCATTGGAGAAATGAAAAACAATAAAGCTGAAGGAATTGATAACATCCCAATTGAAATGATTAAAAACTTTGGAGAAAAGGCAATGAAAGAACTAGTACAACTATGCAAAGACATATACAACACAGGAGTATGGCCAGAGGATTTCTTACAGACCATTATGGTTCCTATAAAGAAGAAACCAAATGCAACAACATGTGAAGACCACAGAACTATTAGCCTACTAACACATGCATCCAAAATCGTACTAAGAGTTATCACGAAGAGAATGCAGTCAAGGGCAGAAACAAATGACTGCCTAGGAGAGGACCAATACGGCTTCAGAAAGGGAAGGGGCACAAGAGATGCAATTGGAGCGCTGAGGGTGCTGACAGAAAGAAGCATACAGCATGGACAGGACATCTACATTTGCTTTGTGGATTATGAAAAGGCTTTCGATAGAGTAGATTGGAAGAAATTAATGCATGCACTGAGAAGAATAGGAGTGGACTGGAAAGACAGAAGACTCATAGGAAACCTATACATGGGACAGAAAGTAAGAATAAAAATAGAAGGAGAATTCTCAGAACCAGGAGTGATAGGTAGAGGAGTACGACAAGGGTGCCCACTATCACCAATTCTCTTCAACATCTACATTGAGGAATTAGTACGAGAGGCGATGGAGGAGGTGAAAGAGGGCATAAAGGTGGGAGGAAGATTGACGAAAGCACTAAGATTTGCAGATGACCAGGCGAAAATGGCAGGCAGCCAGTGTGGGTTACAAAATGATGGATCAGCTGAATAAGATCTCAAATGGAGTATGATATGAAAATAAATATTAAAAAGACTAAGATCATGAGGATAAGCAAAGGAAAGGAAAGAACAGTAAAGATCACTATAGATGGTAAGGAACTGGAACAAGTATCAAAATTCTGTTACCTAGGAAGTATGATCACAATGATGCAAAGTGTCATGTAGAAATAAAGAGAAGAATACGTGCCATGGGAAAAGATGCCTTCTATAAAAGAAAGGAATTAATGTGAGGAAAGCTAAATAAGAATCTGTGAAAAGTGCTATCAAGTCTATGATATGGAGTGTGGTGTTATCGGATCAGGAGAAATGGATCTGAGCGGGTATCAGGAGATTGGAGGCCGGGATAAATAGCTATGGCGAAGAACGAGAGAGTCAGCTGGATGGATCGGAGGACTAATGAAGACATACTACAAACTGGTCAACGAAATAAATGATGATAGGGATAATAAGAAGGGAATTAAGAAAAGGATGGGCCACATCATGATTTTACCCCCAGCCAAGAATTATAATTGAGGGAAGAATGGAGGGAAAGAAGACTCAAAAAGAAAGAGAGATGATGTTGTTGGACAAACCTGATGGAGGAAGTGTATCGAAACTGAGGAAAGAGCCAAAAGCGTGACGGTCGAAGATAGTTATTATGTTAAGTAGGGTAAAGCAATTGATTTTTCTAGTAGAGGAATTGGACAGAGGGGGGATTGAAACAACACAGCTTCTATCTTGTAGACATGGAATTTAACAATTGACATGGGGAGCCAGCTCTGATGAAGCAAAACAGAATTGATGAATGAAATAGAAACTGAGACAGATTGGAAAAAGGAAAAACTGAAGTGGAGAGACTAGTATTGAAAATATAACATTCAGAGCTGTGAGAGAGAATTAAGTCTGAAACAGAAATTATGGTAGTTGCGCAACAGTAAACTAATAGCTAAGACTGTTTCTTGTAAGCAATTAAGTAGCCTTTAGTTGCATCTAACAGGCTCACATGTATTATGTGGTTTAGAACATTTACAGAAAAGAATATTGTTTATTAGAACCAATTGCATACCGCATTTTGGTGTACAAAAAACGTAAACTTACAAAGTGCATAAGTTATTACATGTTTAACAGTATACTATTATCAACACATTACAACATGAGCATTGAGCAAACATAATTGACAATCATGCATTACCAAATGAATTATGATTAAAACTACTTTTCTTTAGAAAACTACTTTTCAACATGGTTGCTATCCAAGTCTGGAAGTAACATGTCCCTTCTAGTGTTCAGTCTTGATATTGAGCACCATCGTTTGATTTCTTGTTCATTTTCATACCAGCTCTGTTGTAGAAATGACTATCCAAGACTGGAGTGATGCTACTGATTTTTGTTATTTGATTGTTTATACAGAACTTGAGCTTTGTCATGAATTTATTTTATTAATAAAATTGTTGAATTGTTTATGTTTGTAGTCTAATAGGGAAAATGTTGGTTCGTGAGCCAAGTGAACGCATATCATTAGACAACATTCTCATCCATCCGTGGCTGAACGAGGGTGTCGTTCTGCCCCTTCCACAGAGGGCATTAGTTGGCCGTGAGACTCTGTCAGATGATGAGCACAGCTGCATCGTTCAAAGAATTGTCGAAGGAAAGATAGCATCCAGAGATGATGTCATTCAGTAAGTAGGAGCTTTTCTATGCTTGTTCGTTTACGCCACGTTATGCTGACAAATTTATCTGTTCTTGTTAATTGATACAGCTACAGAAGTATTATATGATGAATACATTAGAACTTCCTTTCTCTATTCCTATTGCCACTCAGATGATATTACAAAGCTGGAAACTGAGTTATTGGAAAACAAAATGAAAGAGATGTATACAATTAAAAAGCAGGAAACTGAAACATTGAAAAACAAAATGAAACAGCTGTGTATACCCACTTTTTAAGGAAAATGCTTGGTTTGGGAAAACAAAATTTCCATATGAGGTTGTGTTTGACTGCCGCAAATGGCTCTAGGTGAAGATTCTGTGGTTGTGCATAGGCATAGGGGAAATTTCAGTGGTGGAGGGCAAGAAGTTACTAGCTTTTGCTACTGCCCGAAACAGAAATAAATCCAGAATAATTGGTGTCGTGCGTATGATGCCTGCGTGAGCTAAGTAGGCTATGTGTGTAGATGGTAGACCCTATACAGTCTATGCCATACGTAGGCATTAACCGGTAGACCTAGACAGTAACCACCTTTTTGTGAAAAGTGAAACCTGGCGTATTTCTTTTCTCCTCTTTCTCCTGAAAATCAAGAACGCCGAATTTGTGGCAATGCTCCCTGTGCCCTCCTGCCTCCTACACCTATGTGTATGTGTACGTGTTTGGCTATTTATTGGGTTTAGAATAAGTCTATATAAAATTATATATATATATATATATATATATATATATATATATATATATATATATATATATATGCATACATACATGTATTTAAAAACATTCGCTGGCTGGACACAGCTGGAATATTGACAGGTTAACATTTAGCATGTTTACCAATTTTTCCTCTTGAACTTTATATTTATCTGAGAAGGAACATAAACACTAGCCATTATGCAAATCTGTAGTGTAGCTTTTAAAGTTTTGTTTATTTATATATATATATATATATATATATATATAGCCTGTTATATATATATATATATATATATATATATATATATATATATATATATATATCGATATATATATATATATATATATATATATATATATATAGCCTGTTTCATGTTTATGATTCATGAAGAGTACAATCAAAGTGCTTGTCCAGCCGTCTTGGCTAAGAATCATTTGACTAAGAGTCAGCCGAGTCTTGTCATCTGCCTGAGTGGATAAAGTCCGATCTGATAATACCAATGACTTGGACTCTGTCAGAGATTATGTAGCACTTCAACACAACAGTTTCGAGATGTTCTTAAAAGATATTTGCGTATTAAGATAATTCCAAACTTAAGTTGAATGGTTATACTTATGTCACAAAATTTTCTCTTTACTCATTTTCTTGCTATCCTAGAGCCAGATGGTCAAAATCACCCATTTCTCTAAATCTCGTGTAGGTGTAATTTATGGCATTTGTATCCGTTATGGCAGACATCTGTTATTTATACTGGCCAATACTTCTGCATAATATCAACCAGCATCTATCGAGACTGGCCAAATCATTAGTTTTCTCTGATCTGTTGAGCATGATAATTGTAATAATTTTGTTTTTAATTTGTCTGATTGCAGTTCACTAGAGCGCAGTGCATACAACCATATCACAGCCACCTACTACCTGTTGGCGGAACGTCTCCTACGTAGAAGGAGCAGGCACCCATCATCGGAGAAAGGAACGCCCAGTTCTGTTTCTGCGCTGTCTCCTCCTAATGTTCTCATGCCCAGGTAGGATTGACAAACATCTGGCATGCACCTAGTGATTGGCAGAGTACTTGCCATGTGATTGTGTGCAGTCTTGTGACCTTCTAATAATTTTATAAGACATTTGTAGTTTACAGAACTTAAGCATGACTTCAATAACACATAAGTTTTATAGGGTGGCATTTCTTGTTCTTTTCATTTATGCTTAATTTTAAAGTACTATAAAGCCCAAGGCCCTAAATGACCAATTTGTGCTGATCTGCGGTAAAACCAAATGATCAGTCTTTGCACTCTTGGTTAATAATTATTTGTTTTTATGTAGTGGGGCTATGTAATTGTAAGAAAAATAAATGAGCTGACATTTTTTATTAGGCTTCCAGTTTGAATTCCTCTGAACAAAGTTTTGCAGGTTTTGGACAAAAATTGTACCGCGGTGCATTTTTTTAAGCTAAGTTCTGTATGGTTCCAAAATACAGTGATGCTTAAAACTTTAACCACGAGCTGCATTGGTTTCCCAGTCACTTTTAGTACAGGCTTGTTGTTAAGGTGTTAAGGATAAGCGGACTTTTGTCTAGATTGTTAAACAGTATAAATGCTAATTGTAATTCTAATAATTTACCTGTTCATATGGTGCTTCGTATTTAGACCAAAGTCTCCAGATGTTCTGACCATGGAAGAACATCGACTAAACTTGCAGAAGTTGATGCCCGATTCGCCGTCTGCTCCGTCAACTCCATCTTCTCCAACCCCTCCACCTCCAGCAACGGCCGCCTTGGGTCCACCTCTGCTAGTCAAGCGCTGCAGTCTCATCCAGGAAGAACTGGCCGAGGAGGATGAGGAGATGGAAGTGGAAACTGATGTTCTTATCAAATCTGTGGACGAGTTTAAGAAGGATGAGCGCAGTAGAGCCAGCATTGAACTGGCATTGGAAAAGAGCGGTCAGTCTTCGCTGCCATCGAGAGCCAACATGGGAAGATCTCTGTGCAACGCCCAAGGCTCTCCACAACTCATGAACCAAATCTACGAAGACGACTTTAATGGACCTCAGAAGCTGCTGAGTAAAACCGAGCGTAGCCATCACAAGCGCTGTCCGATCGTTGTGCGTGGCACCAGCTGCAGCAGCTCTGATACGAGCGACACCGATGACTTCCCTGTCTGCCAGAAACCACGCAGGGAGAAGACAAGACGAAGCTTCCAACGACGTGACAGCGGCGACCATCTGAGCGACACAAATGATGGGTCTGCACATGGCGGCTCATCTTCGCTGATGAATCGAAAAGATCGCTCGAGGGATTCAAGCCGTGACGAGAAACTGCAGGAGAAGACTCGGAGATTGAGTGGCGACATGAAGAGACGGCTGAGCATCGAGGAGAAGTTGTCGTCGGATCTCATAAAGGAGAAGCGTCGAAACAGCGTTGTTGGCGCGGTCAAGAAGAGCGTCAGTCTGATTCTTGGCCGAGCGTACATCGTGGGCGACAACACGCCAGACGTCACCAAGCTGAACACCTGGAATTCATGTTCCGATCTGTCACCAAATGTCAAGAGAGCGTTAAACACCGGTTCAGTGAGCATGCGACATCTTGCCGACCGCACGATTCTTGGCTGTGTGCTGGCACGGGAGCTGAGGATAAGCCGAAGCGAGTTCCTCAAAGAGTCCGAGACGCTCAACCGCGAAAACAGGCCGCGTTCGAGAGTCATTCATGTGCGTTCAAACGACTTCAGTCAACTTGTTGACAAGTTCAGTACATCGGCCGATGACAAAGTGAGTGTGGCGGTGCCAGACGCCGGTCTGAGGCAGAGGTCAAAAGGGCAGGGGTCGTGCAAGATTGACATAAATCGCAATGCGCTGAACTCACTGAACCAGCCAAGCAATCGCCATGACGACAGTGGTGAGAAAGAGACAGCAAGTACAATGAAAACCAAGTGCTGCAACCTAGTCTAATTGGTAGGAATTGGTCTTGATCGTCGTCGGTCGGTCTTATGTTTGTTTTAATGCATGCCACTGCAATCAGTATTTATTTCAGTTTAGGCATTTGTTAAGTGTTGTAAGTTTAGGGATAACTTGGTTGCTTGCCTTGTAGTTTCGACCATTGTTTGTGCTTTTGGAACACGTTTTTCCAGCCATTCGCTAAATGTGTAACTTCATTCGTTTTCCGATATCACTGAATAAGCGTGTATGTACATTTACTTCTGGCAGTGTTGCTCAAGGAGGCTCCTGTTGTGTGTGGACAGCAGATCTGTTCTGAACCATTTAAACTTCAGGTTTTGAACGATTTTATCTTTCATAGTTGCTTCGCTTATGGATACTGTGCTGACGTTATAACATCCACCATTAGTTCTTAGTACTGTTGGTTAATAAATCTTCCTTCTTCTTACTGAACATGACTGTGGTAAGGCACAGAACCTCAACACTGCCAGCCAGCTCTTTCCCAATCAATCAAGTTGAATGGTATGTCATGAGTTCATGCTTAAAGCAGGTCAGTCGATAGTTGACTTGGTCTGGTGGATGTCATGGTATTGATTGCCTGAGGCTGAGCTTGGTCATCCGTTGCCAGGGTACATCTAAGGTGCATCTCGTAACTGTGATATCTGTGTTGTAAGAAGCAGTTTTACAGTAAACATTATTGTGCGATAGGAAATACGGTACAGCTATTACTGAATGGCTTGATAGGCTGACAGTATTATCACTGAAGTGCTGGGTAGTATAGAGCATTTGAGATGAATAATGCTGAAGAGCTGGCAGACTGCTTAGCATGTAGCCATCACTGTAGAGCTGGAGAGAAATTGTTTGGCTTGATTAGCATCAGAGAGCTGGACATGATGAGCTTTGTTGACCTATAATATTCTTTTTCTACAGAAATGAACTGGAGTCACAACTAAGTGAATGCCTTGACGGGGCAGTGTATGTGGCTATGAATGGATGAACGAATGATGCTGGTTAAGAATTTTATACGTTTGTGAAATTGCTAAGTGACTGATGTGTCTGATTTTTCTTGGTCAGTTTTCTGCTGTTGACAGTTTGTATGTAGATATTTATCTAAACATTTGTATAGAACCTTTTAAGAGCCTCTCAAAAGTTCTGTGAGCATTACTGTCTAACAGTTCTAAGTGTGTGTACTGTAATGTAATATGAAGCTGAGTCGGGTGAAACAGTGCATGGGCTACTATTATACCAGGTGATGATGAACGAAACACGTGGGCTGAAGTTCAGCTGCACACAACCAACAGATCTCTGTGGGCAGCAGAGCACAGCCAGTGATGGCTCAACTGGCTGAAAATCGGCATGAAGAGTTCCCTTGTGTACGTGTGGATGGGATTATATGGAGCAAGAAATGTTTCAGAATGCAGGAACGCGTGTTTCTGTTGCTGAATCCTTGGTAGCTACTAGATGATGTAAATGAATGGTTTCAGAGGTCATTGTGCCATACTCCCTTCCTAACCAGTGTCTCAAATTATTTTCCCTACCACATTGACCTGTGACACCACCTCCTTGTAGATTTTGTGAAATATGGTTTGCTATCAGTCCTGCAAAGTCTGAGCCATCAAATGTGAATTTGTATAGTATATTGATGTAAAAGATTTTGCCCATGCACTCCTCTGCCAAACTTCTAAATGCACAAATGTGGGCAAATTTGCTAGCACAAGAAATCAACACTGGACCAGCTGTATGCACCTGTATGTGTTAAGCATATTATTATTATTTGTTCATGTTTTTGAAAAACCTCTGGCTAACGGTAGTCTCTTAGTGGGTCAGTTGATTGCACGATGTAGATGTGTGAAGAACTTGCTCAAAGTCTGTCTTAGGTTTGACTTGGACCCTGCTTTACAGAGCTCGTGCTCAAACAATCTGCTACCATGTCACACAGTGTATAAATAAGAGATACGGAAATGTGCTGTTTGTAAACACTGTGATTGATTGCTCTGCCTAGTTTGAGCTAAACATCTCTAACTTATTCTGATTAAGGAGTTTTCTTATTGGGCATTTAAGATTTTCTACTTCCTTCGTCGCTCAACTAAGCGCTTTTGGTGCAGCCGTCCAGTTTGGCTTTTTAACTTTTCAGCATGCGTCTTTGATTGATGTTTAAATAATAACAAAGCATTACATGGTATACATACATCTGTATTAATGTATAAATACTTATCAACCAAATATATACATTATATTGTGTCATACTTTTCTGTGAGTTGTGCATATTTGATATATTATGTTATTATTATTATTATATTAGATCTTTTACTGACAAAGAAATATATGCTGAAAAACGGTTGATGCTTTTTCAAAATTGTAAGACTGATAAATACTTTGTGCTTCTGCAGCAACAAATAGTATTTATTTGTTAAACTATAATTATGTTTATTTATGTACTAGTAATTCCCAGAACTGAAAACACCCAGAAATAATACTGTTGCCTTGAAATAACTTTATAACAAAATGTCAATAATTATTGGGTATAAATCTTCATGTCTGTAGTTTGAAATGTAAAAAAGAAACATTTTATAAATGAAGTTAGGAGTAGTAATATGGTCAAGAGATTGGGGCATGTGGTTGTTTTTCTGTGTGTTGTGTAACTACTATTATTCTGATACTAAGATGTCAGTAACTCTTAAATTTAACGGCAATAACCACGAATTGATTTAAATTTATTTATCATACAAATGATAAAAAATTAAGCGATTAAACAAGTAGTATTAACGATATATTTCGAGCTTTTAATCTGATTGTAGTTAAGTTCTTTATGTCATCATTTTATATTGCAGTTTAATCCAGCCATGTTTTAAATAGTCATTTTACTTTCCATGCAGCTATGTTCATTGAGCCAACATTGAACATCTGGGAGGGACAGCTGCTACGGTCTATCAAAGCTGGCTGCCGTGACTGGTAAGGTTTTAATGTGTACATTTCAGTTGGTTTTAACGTGAGAACATTGCGGTTGTTTTGTCTTGTGCAGTGGTGAATAATTCCCTGCGTTGCAATAGACCTCATGTTTGTAATGAACGTATTATATGTTTGTAATTTAGCTGGTCATTTTTGTAGCTGCTTTTCCCAAGAAATGTTGAAGTAATTTTTTGTCCATGCATTACTTTACACAGGCACCCATGAAGAGTAGTGGCCTGTCTTACAGATCATCATTTGTAACTATAATTTAACTGTGGTTAAAGGTATTGTATAAATTATATTATATGTGAATATGCTGAGAATAGTCAGAATAATATGGTTTGAATGAATAATTCAGGAAACTTTAGATTTTCTTATTTTCAGTTATTAGCTTTTTGTTATTTTGTTAATGTCCCCAGAATACCTCAACCACAGCATGATCATTTGGTTTTTAAAGTGGCTATCATTGTATGAATGGTTCAGAGCAAGGAAGAAACAATCGTAATTATTGTTTAGTAATGTTGTATGATACATAGACACTAGTAGTTATAGTGATATGTTCGTCATTTAGTGTTTATTTATGTATAATATTCGTATAATTCTTTATCAGAATGTATATATAGTTGACACGCAGCACTCGGGATTTCAGTAGTAGAAAACTTGCATTGGTACTTGCATTTTGAATGTCGAAATGATTGTTCTGTTCATCTGCATCTGAATACATGTATTTGCATTTACTTACCTAATTAATACATTGCTTCTTGAATGCGCAAGTGAAATAAGTGTAATACTTATTCCTTGTAAAGATTTCTGATGTGTTGTATAATGTTGAAAGGTTTAAGTATTTATTGTTAATTATGACAAAAACTGTGTTGTCGTGTTGATCTTATCCTGAGTGATTCAGGTTAGTCTTCCATAGAAGATTATCTGTCGAGTTTTACTTGTAGTGATTAAAATTTATTTAGTGCTTCTTTCTGCGAGTGTATCCAGGAGGGTGTCGTGCTAACTGTTGCCCCTGCCATATATGTTTAGGTACAGAGTGGCCCTGATATCGTGTACCGTAATTTTGGAGGTTAGAGTGTTTTCTATCCCACATGTGTTGTACTGGCACTACTGGGGTACCGAACCAACTTTTTAAAAACTTTTATGCACATAGCCATTAACTTAGTATGAACTTGGCATTCTCCATACATACTTTTCATACTACACTTATTAGTCAGAACAAGAATTGTTTATATGAATTAAGGGAAAAGGTGGGGACAAAATTGGTACCTCCTACATTCTAAGCAGAAGTTAAGACCTTACCCTTATAAATCTGCACTTTGCACATAATTTGAAATAGCTACTTAACTCAAAGGGAGGCATGGCTGGCATACCTAGGGAGTAAGGACCCATTCTGCTACACTAGACCAAAATCACTGGCACTAAGACTTTTGTGTGTGAAGGAAGGATTTCCTCGAGGTCCTTACTTTGACCTCAGATCTACACACACCATGACAGTTGTTATCTCGCCAGCCACAATTTAACACAATTTAATACCCATGTGAATTGTAATTTTGGTAACTTAATGACGTTCACTGTTTGATATTCTGTAGTTAGTGAATGGCCATTGTTTTCAAGTTCAGTTAATTCTAGGAAGTCAACAATTTGATAAGACAGACATTAAAGAGTAAGATGCAAGACTGTGACTGACCTCATCCGCCTGCCGAGTCCTGACTTAACCTCCTATCTTCGTCCACTATGCTCACTCGACCGGCATCAGCTCCTTGTCTCACGAGTAAGGACGGCCAAAACTCGAGCTTTTGCCTTCATTGGTCCTGCACTATGGAATCCAGTCTCTTCATCAACATGCTCTTTGCTACAGTATTAACAGGTACTCCAAGTCCCTCTATCCCAGTTGCAAAACCACTTTCTTTTCTCTGGGTCTTTCACACTGGGAGCGCCTCTAATTGGTGTGCAGTGCGAGAAGTGCTTTATAAATTATATAAATACAATACAATACAGATAATTAATCTGAGGCAGGACTACCTAACATGCCCATTGGTCAATTACCCAATGTAACAAAATCGATTTGTGCAATTTGAACGAAGACTGAACTTCATAAATCAAAACGCTTGTCTTGCTGAAAGCTTTTATGTGCCATGCTGTTCTTTTTAACTTTTTTTAACACAATGACAGTAAACGCAACGTAGCCTACAACAGTAATGCCTGAGCAAATGCAAATTCAAACCAATGTAATTGAACCGCACCAAATGGAACATAACAAGTGCATATATAATAATTATGTACATGCAAGTAACTTCTGCTTCAGCAACTGTTTATTCCTAATTATTTTAACATGTATTCATCCAACAAGACTCCCAAAACAAACTCCATTCACAACATAAAGAACCAGTATATGGAGTTTGCTAGCTCAGAACAGAAACATCTAGAACAGTCATAACCAGGCAGCGAAATATACCACAAGAATTACTTAAATTAATCGATTAAATACGAAAATTTCCAGCTACGATCACTTTGTCCACTAGGCCACGATACTGAGGAGCTTTACTATTAAAAGATTCCCAAAACAACTGTAGTAGCAGGTCATAGCTCCAGGATTACCGGTAGGTGTGGTGGCCCTAGTCAAGAAACACGGTACAGTGAAAATCTACTGTATTGTAATGTCTTCTATAGCACCATTATCACAATGGCTAAGAAATCAATTAATGATCACTTCCAGTGCCATTGCACAAAAAAAGTCAACACATTGGAAAACCAGGTCGAAAACTGACATCAGAGAAATAAAGAACCAAGCTATGGTGGGTATGCAAGATGAATGAGGTGAACACTGAAATTATATTAAAAAATTGAATTAACAAATTTACAGAATGTACTGAACAGGATAGCAAACTGCAAAGTCTTGGATCAGTAACAGAAAGTCTGAGAGCCCAATACTGTTCTTGTTCAGAACACAGTAACTCAAATGTCCCAAAAGGAATCAGTTGCTCAAAGCAGCTGAAGACTTCTGGCTCTTGGTTCAGTCGAGTTCTTCTAGTAGATAAAGACTCAGAATTTTCTCCAATCATGGACAAAATAGATGAGTATTAAACATGAACAATGGATGAAATATGAACAGTCAGGTTCAGTTTCACATAATTAGCACAAAGGATTTTAACCAAAGATGCCTGTCACCCAAATGAATTTGTTAATTAATTATTATTCTTATGCAACTATAGGCCAATTGCATAAGAATTATAAACATTAATGCCTCCGTCAAAATTGACGACTACTAACAGTTTCCTGTCATTGTTGTAACTCAGTAACATTGGCTTTATGATACCACCATCATCATCTCCTGTCAGAAGGACTCGATTCCAGCTAAGGTCAGAGTTCAGCAGAAGTATTCTGTTATTCTGCGTGTCAGCCACAATAACCTGATCATCTGAAGTTAGTGATATATGAATGGGATGGTTACGTTCTTCTGATGTGTTTGTCAGCATGTAGCGTCGAACAATGATTCCAGTTTTGTCGAATTTACAAATGAACTTTGTATGACCTGTCCTCGGTCCGCAGCTGACTACAAAGTCTCCAATCGATGTCCTGAATGCACTTTGACTGTAGGTGTCTATAGGCAAATCAAAACCGTGAAGCAGGTGAGCATATTCTGCGTTGTATACCTTTAGCTTCCAGAAGTATTCGTTTGTTGCAAGTATCGTGCTTCCATCTTCAGACAATGACTGTATCCTTAGGTCATTATCACACATCCACTTAGTTCTCAAATACTCTGTGCCATTTCTAGAGATGATCCAAATGCAGTCATTCCATGAGTTGGCTACATACAGATAGTCTGAGGATGGACTTGCTACCATGGTCTCTGGCTCAATCATCCAATCTAACATCAAGGAATTCTGCAAGTTGAATGGAGACTGATTTTCGTAAATCAAAATACGCTGTGGATTACCGCAGAGAATATTGATGGCAGTCTGTGAGAAAGCGATGCTCAACACGTTGTCACACGATGCATTCAGCCGTGCCATAGGACTCACTGAAATTGTAAACCATTATTATGTGTAAGTTGTCTAAGTTTCTATATCACACACAAAATGTGGTACCACACTTGATTATGAATTTCTTCTAAAAGATTTTCAGAGTTAATTTCAATCTTTCTCAGCTCAGTATCAGAGTAGCATGAAAATATACACGGGCCTATGAATATACAGACTATTGTGTAAATCATTACAAAAACTGACATGTAAAGCAACAGGCCTACTGTAAGTGTAAACACTAAACAGTCAACCAATGGTTGGTTCTTAATCTGTTCATACACAGATTTCGTTGTCCCTGGCTTGCCTGTACTGTCCTTCATCATGAAGGTGGACAAGTAATGCTATCATACACATACAGGGTTAATTGCACTTCTTTGTGAACCACATCCTCTTGCAGGGACGGCATTAAGCCGATATCTAATAACCCTCACAACAAACTGAGGCTGAAATTATGTTGAAGGCTGCCACAAACAGAGACCAAACTTGATGAAGGCCTGCTTGCCTGGAACAGTCTCCCTGTATTTATCTAAAAAAACAACTGCCTTCATGTTTCCAAGAAACACAGAGGAAATGTTGCACTTATTTTTGAACTGGTTTGGAGCTAATGCATACAGCACACAATGCAAAGTACCATAAAAGTAGCTTATAGAATTACAAAATATTACAGCTACAACAATAATTACTATTTTGATGATAAGCCTAAGCATGCTTTCTTTACTTTAACCAGAGCCATGAATTTTTAGGAAGCAGTAAAATGTTACTGCTTTCTGAAATCATTCTAGAATCCCTCCTTAGCAGGCTGCAAGATACATTTTTTTAAAGTTGATTTAACTTATAGCATAACCTTCTGTTAGGATTTAGGTAATGGATAATAATTACCATTCTTGCTTGGGTTACACCAGAAGGCAACAATCGCCAATATGGAAACCACGATAGTTGACCATATAGCAACTAAATAAAAAGATATACCACAAGATATTTTTTAAGATAGAGATATCAGTCAAATATATATTTGTAAACATTACCCACAGAACAGTTATTCAGTCTAAAATGTGTCTACTCAAGTTAGCCATTAATTTCAGTTGCAAACTGGGCAAGCTCACATACCATTGTTACATTCAAGTTCATCAACCGCTATTAATCCATCCATTCATCCATCCAGACATGCATTTATCTGAGAAACCTTGAAATTATACATACTGTGCACATATAAAAACATATTACAATATACCATAAAATAAACACATGTATCAGATTGTCGATTCATCAGATCAACAAACCATCCATACATCTGTCAGTTTATTCTATACCACACTGTTCAGGTAATGGCCGACTGCAAGTCACTAACTTATGGTATACGAAATGTATGTCACCTGTATGTTTAGGAATTAAAAGCGTTCCTGTCTTCTCTTTCCGAATCTTGACTACCTTCTCCGTTTCTTCAGTTTCTAATAAAATTAGACATCATCAAAGTTACATAAAGTGTGAATTTTACATAACAAATAGATTTTATTCAAAAAGGTTCTAATTATAGTATGCAGTTTTCACTATACCAGAGTATAAGCAGCTTCAGCAGAAAGTGACTAGCATATAGTGTGGACCTGGCATTAACATGCTCAGAGAACGCCAATTCCTGGTCCATGGTCAAACATGCATAATGCACAGAGGTGGACATGGACTTATGGAGGCATTGGGAAAGTGGAGATGCATGTAATAAATTACTATCCTTTGGTGTTTCCACTTTCCAGTGGTTACCAAAGCCAGATCAGACGAGTTTTACAGGGACGAAGCTGGAGGTGGATAGATAACAATTGCACATAATGCTGCCTCCAAATTGGCATAAAATTAATTTTCTTGTTTAAAAAATTCCTCTCTATGCCTATCATTACAATAAATTACGAGATGCCTACTGCTCGATTATGACTGCAACCAAAAATACAGCAATTGAATAACAGACTAATTGGTTGTGCGCAATCTTATCTATAGAGAGCTATGTAATTCAGCGTCATTTGTTCCTGGCCATAGACCTTATTGCTCCGTAAAACAAGGTGCTCTTGTTGTTCCTCTGTCCTGCACATCCGCAATTGAACATGGTAGCTTTGTCATAGTCTGGCCCTTCATTCTGGAACAGATCGCCACAGAAATGTGACATGAGCTTCTTTCCATTTCTCAGCCTCTTTTTCTAACACTTGGAAGTCCATTCTATTTGACTATGGTCCAGTGCTCTATAAATGAGTAAAAATGCGATAGCAATTACAAATGAAGCACTATCTGTCTGCTTAAACTTTAGTGCAAATGTATTAGGTCTTACCTTTTATTTTTCCTATTATATTGTTTACATGAAGAAGACCTTGCATTTCCATCTCTTTAAAAGACACATTTACTGGGGGACTTCTCTGTTGAATATGAATTTCATGCAGTGTCTGTAATTCCTCTGCTCTCACATGTAAGTCATTTACTGCACGACAAACGTCACTTGGTGACCCTCTGGAAATAATCTCTTTGCTGTAGGTATTAAATCTCTCTATGCTCTCCAAATGTCGCTCAACTTCCTCTTTTCTCGAGTCCATCACTTTGAATCTTTTCTGTTCCACTGAACTCAGTTCATCTAGCAAATCCTTGGCATGTTTATCCATCATATCTTTCAACTCCTTGCATTTGTATTTTACCATTCTTTCAGTGTCCTGTAACTCCTTCAGAAATTTTTTCTTTTCTTCTTCCAGCTGCTCCTTTCTATCAAGGGTTTCTCTTGGGAAGTCTATTAACTTTTTAATGTCATTTTCAATATTTTCTTGGAATTTTTCTCCAGCTTTCCTCACATCCATGCATTTGTGCGTGTTGTGACTTTCCGCAAAACACATCATGCAGATGACACCATTACACTCAACACAATACATCTTTGTCTTCTCTTCCGGATGGAGATCACATAAACTTGAGTAATGTTTCTCTGCCAGAATTTCTGTGACATCGTACCCCATCTGAACAACCTGATGACTTCTACTAAGTTTGTTCCTCAAATGTTCCATGCTGCAATGACTACATAACTTTTCCCGACACTGGATGCAATATTCCGTGGCCTCGGCTTCCGTCTCTGTGGAAACATTGTTAACCTTACAGGCATCACATCCAGTCACATTCCCGATGGGTTTGGAAATCTTCATAAGTTCTGCTAGTCGTTCAACGAAAAAATTCTTCTGCAGCCCATTCATACCTTCGGGAGGTATTGAGAACTCTTTTCTACAAACAGGGCAAAGCATTTTGCCGTCTGGTTTTTTGTGCGAACTTGACTCAAAGCTTTCTAGACATTCCAGGCAGAATGTATGAATGCACGGAAGACCTCTTGGATCTGAAATCATTCTATTACAGATGGAACATTCAGTTAGGTCGCGCAGTTCGTCCATGACGCTCGTTTCTTTGGTCGCCATTTCGTTAATGTACGCTTCTAACACTCACGCTTTTTATATTTATACTCAGCTGCCTTGCTAAATGCCGTCGAAATGACGAAATATTATATTCCTGAAATAACAACTGTTACATATAACATTCCGCTTCCGTATTAATTTTTGATCTCCGACCCAAGTACACGTACGCCCAAAGATTTTAAATCTTTGCGTAGGGCTATAATAATTATGGTGTTTACCAATATGGCGGTTTCTGTAAACAAAAGAGGGTACAGTGCGACACCTCTCCATTTTCTTAAATCCCAAGTTCTTTCCAAACAAATCCCAAGACTGACTAAAAGTGAACCAAATAATCCCAAGTTACTGAAAACGAAAAAGTTGTAATGCAATACGAAATGCGTTTTAACAATCACAATTATTCCAAAAAATGCCTAGATAAGAACTCGCAAAGAATAAAACCAGAGCATAACATTGAATTTACAAGAAATAACCACAACCATAACCATCAATTTACAATGTTTAAAAGTAGCAGCAATAATAATATAATATAAATAATAATATTATTATTATTATTATTATTAAATAAATTTGAAACGCTCGCAAGGTCACACCGAAATGTGAATCTGAGCCTAAACGTCTTTCACACAGGGCTGTTAAAGACTTTTTTTGTTTTTTGTTTTTAAAAAAAACCGCAAATTTTTTTTTTTACAAATTTCAAAATTATAAATGCCATAAATGTCGTCTCTTCAACTCTCTTGGCAATTGTTGTATGGTCTTTGTAAACTTCGTTTTGTGACTTTCTCAGGTTCTACTGTTCTAGTTAATTTCATTTATATGCATCTGATTAATTTGAACGGTATTATATCATTTTTATGAGTTTTATGTTCGGAAATAGGAAAATCTCAAAACAAAAAACCAAAAAACCAAATAAAAGCAAAAAACCAACTTTTCATTTTTAAAAAAGTTTGCTTTTTTGCACCTCTGCTTTCACACAGACCGAATGAATGAGTCTTTGCTAATCTGATTCGCTGCCACTGGTGAAAAGTATGGTAAAAACTAGTCTGTACAGTAGACCTTAGAAAAATCCCTAAATTGCTAGGCAAAATCCCAAGGAATAATTATCTATATTACGATATAAAATTTAATATAAATAATATAATATAATATAATTTAATATAAAATTTAAAATAAAATTAATATGAAATTTTATATAAAATTTCATATAACATTAAAGTTTTTATAATTTTTATTAAAGTGTATAATAGGTCCGTGGCAAAATCCACAGATCTCAAATCGACCCCAAAATTCCAAGATCTAGGGAAAATCCAAAGGAGTGGTCACACTGACAGGGTAGTTTTGCAAAGCGAGTGACGGTGGGAAAGTTTAGCACCGGAGAAAACAACGATTTCCTTAATGTTATAAACGACGAACGTCGCGAATCGAATACTTGGTCAAAATCGTAGATTTGAAGTTTTGAACTATGTAGGCTACTAGTTTTCTTCAAGACTTAAAACAGCTAAGTCGATCGTGGTTCAAAATAAAAATTTAGCTGATGAACAGGCTGCGCAATAGGCTACAGTAACTGCTCTCCTTTATATGGACCGGAGGCCGATTGCTAAGGAGAAAGGCATGGTTGCTACTGAAGCTGTTGCTAAACAGGGAGGTTGGTTGCTAAGGAAGCTGAGGGAATAAGCCTCAGTAAGAAAGTTGATTGTTAAAGATACTGGAGCCCGGCGTTTATTTGCACAATCATTTTTACCCTCCAGTCGTTGACTTTTGGAGACTGATAAGTAAAGCTGACCTAAAGCACGTTTTGTTGGACCTGATTCAATGCTCTTCATTCTTAGTAGGCTAACAAGATGACTTTAGCTTCGGTTAACGAGATGACGAACACAATCATATTGACATGAGTTTGTCTCATTTATTCGAGGTGGTTCATAATGGAGGAACGGCAGTGTATTATTATACACTGCCGTTCCTCCACTATAGGCTATAGGCCCTTATGCTCTGCTTTTTGGTACTTTTGGCCGTGTTAAAACTTAGGAGGCGTTGTAGTTTAACTCGAAGGAAATAAGCGTTCTCATTATGTAGAATTTCTACTGCCACCCGCACCCCAAACGTATTTGTGCGTGTTACAAAAAATTACGTAGGCCTGTAATAAATGTGATCCAATTAGGGCTTATAACCTTCAGAGTAGGTTTTGAGCAGAGTAACTATACGCTGCCAGCATTTTTAGGTCAATAGATGGCACCCAGCTAGGTGGGCTCTGTATGGGTCCCATATTGGAATATGGCCTCATATGGGCTCCATGCGGGCATGCTGGCAGGGTATAGGATCTTAAAAGCCGGCTTGTATAATAGTTAGACTAGAAATATCTGTGCCATATCAGCAGTTCAAAAATTTTAATAGGCCTAGGCAATAGGGGCCTAATGCCAACAATTCATAATCAGCATGAGAAGATATTACGTGCATCGATTATACTGGTTTGATGTTGTCTTGCTATAATTATGATTACATTTATTATAGATTTGCTGTGTCATGTTCTTCAATTCTTAGGAAAATTAAGCTTTGCTTTACTTATTTTGATGCTTCAATTGCATTAGACCAAGTACTTTTGTGATCAGGACCGTCTGGATCCACCGCGTAGCATCGTCTCATGAGGCCTCTTCCTCAAATTCGACTTTGTCTCAGTAACGTGACGTCCTCTGGTGGCCAAAGTGTCATCCGCCTGATCTACCAGAAGAGCATCTCCGTGTTGTCTCCAGTTCCCTAATGACAAGGTGACCTGCCGACCTACTCAACCATTCTTTACGCCGTAGGGGTGGTCTAAACATTTTATCCTTTTTACATCTTATCGTATCTATAGATTTATATAGCGCCTCTATCAGAAGAACTATTCAAAGGCGCTCTCAGCAAGAAAGCCCTGGGAAAAGAAACGTCTTATATAGCGTTGCCGTCTGTATGCTTCTTGTTCTTCTGATTCTTGACGAGGCCGGGGTTTCACGACTACTTAGCAAATCATGACCAGGGTTCTGCATGGCCTGCAGCCATGGGTTCGTTCAGGAACTGGAGACAATCTCCATATTATCAGGGTCTTCCAAGCAAGTTAACCGTCCGACATCTATTCCTAAGTTCCTGCATTGAGATTTCATTAGTTCTAATTGTCTCTCCATAAATGTCCTCTATTGTATACTTTGCCTTAATTATCATCAACTCTTGGTTCTGTAGACTGTTTTTCCATGAACTCTGTTCTCTAGACCGTGTTTTCCATCGCTTGTCCTAATTAAGCTCTCTATAGCCTCCTCCGTGACTGAGTTAGGCTGAGAAATCTGAGGCGATGGGGTTACTTCGTTAGAGCCTTTCACTTCCAGACACTCTATAGTTTCCAGGTTTTCTAACGTAAGCGAGTCAGTCATGATAATTATTTCTACCTTTAAAGTACAATAACATTAAAATTTCCACAATCTCGTTTTAATGAACTAAGTAGGCAAGAACAAACAGCAACAAGAGAATCATAAACTAGCTATTTCTAAAATTAATAAAAACAGTGACCAATGCTTATTTAACAGTTCTTTAGACAACAGTAATTTAAATTTATATTCATCCAGAACTAATGGTCGAAACCGCAGAACAAAATAACAGGATGTGGTGTAGGCCGCCGCCTACATTACTAGTATTCCATTTGCTATAGCAGAGATAAATCCAGAAAGAATTCCGTTTCCACATAGCGCACTGAATTCCTTGACAACGGAATAAATTCCAGTCGTAGGATATTACTTGCTCTAAAGTTCTCGAGGCTGTGCCTTTTTTACCATTGCAATTTACGACGAACCTTAGCAACAAGTTTCTTGCCGCATTTAGAATCTACAGCTTTGATAAGATGGAAATATGCCACATAGGCCTAATATATGCACATGTGCACAATGACGCCAATCTTAACCCCTAAAGGTCACCAAAATGTCCTGTTTTTTTTCTATTTATAGTGCATTTATTAATGTTAAAACGACTAATATTCAGTTCTCAGCACTTTAAAAAAATTAACATGTCATTGTCTTCCATGGAGTAAACAAGTTATTAACTCATATCCAACTATATGCCCAGTGCAGAAGAATTATAAACATTTACTTTTCCTTCAAAATTGGCCACAACCAGCAGTTTCATCTCATTGTGGTAAGACAGAAAGGTTGGTCTTATGATACCAGCATCATCGTTTCCTGTCAGAAGGACTCTATTCCAACTAAGGTTTGAATTCAGCAGAAGAATTCTGTCGTTTAGCATGTCAGCCACAATAAGCTGATCATCTGACGTCAGTGATAGATAAATGGGATAGTTCAGTTCCTGTAATCTATTGGTTGGATTGTAACACTCAACAATGTGTCCACGAAGGCTGAATTTGCAAATACCCTTCGAATTGTTTTTCAACGATCCGTAGCTGACTATAAATTCATAATTCAATGTCTGGACTGCATGTTGACTGTAGGTATCGTCAGGCAATTGTAAACTGCGATGTAGCGTAGCAGATGCTGCACCATATTCTTTTAACATCCTCAAGTCCTTGTTTGCTCCAATTATCATCACTCCACCTTTGGACAATGACTGCATCAAAAAGTCGTTACTCCTTGTGAGCTTTTCTTTAAAATACGAATTCCTGCCTTTTGATATCATCCAAATGCAGTCGTTTCCTGAGTCAGCTACGTACAGATTGTCCGAGGTTGAACTCGCTATCATGTTCTGTGGTTTAATCATATAATCTATTTTAAGCGAAGTCCACAACCTGAATGGAGATTGGCCTCCATATATAAAAATACGCTTTGGATTGTCACAGAGAATGTTAATGGCACTCCGTGACAATGCTACGCTGTGAATTAGGGCACAAGAAGATGTATTCAGCATTGTCACGGGATTCACTGAAAAAGATAAACCACCTGTGTAAGTCATCCATGGTCTTTTGAGTGGAAAAATCATGTTGATTATACAAATGAAATTTCTCGAAATTTAAGTTAACTTATCTGAGATTTATATACAACGAATAACATGGCTCTAAATGCACACAAATATTACAATATTAAATACAATTTATAAAGTTTATTATAATGCTGAAATGTCATTGCATGACATAGAGTAACAGAATAGAGAGCCTAATGTAGCCTACCTTTAGGCTCGTTACTTATAGTAATGTAGGTCCTAACTGCAAGCTGCTGACGATCGGTTCTCTATCAAATGGTATTATCTTTTTCCTTAACTTTTTCATGGTAAGCCTACAGCACTTTGTCAGAATGGACTATTGATTTAACCAGCCACAGTGTGAGAAATGTAGAAGAGGGCAGAGGCGCCGCTAGCGTTACGCACTTACGCAAGTGCGTACAGTGTGGAAATGAAATTTTTAATTTTACACAGTTATTCTGGGGAAAAAAGAGGAAAAAGCAACAAAAAAAACAAAAAAAAAGTCATCAGAAATTTTGGCGGAACTAAGAAGGAAAATTTTATTGTCTATATTGTGCGTACAAAATTAAAATCCTGGCGGCGCCGCTGGAAGAGGGAGTGGGGGTTGAATATTTTATCTGTATTTCGCAAACTGATATGAACGAAATTTGAAAGCAGCAGATTTCAATGCTAGCAGGTTAGCAAGTCAAACTCGAATCAAAATCAAGTCCTTTGTCGAGAAAATTAAAATATGCAATAGAAAGCTTAAAGTGATGTCATCACCAAATTTATTAGTATACAATACACAGTCACAATAAACCAGGGTATGACTTTATTAGTAACCCGCAAAGTTAATTGTGAAAGAAAATGCTAAAAATTGAAATATATGCACAATATAAACAGTCGATATAAAAAATACTAGTTAACACTTATCTTTATCACAAATTCAATTAAATGCAAGAGAAAACATTAAAATATATTATTGATTTAGAAATGAGTGACTGACCAATAAGTAGAAAGTAAATAACAGAAATACAAGTACAGTGCATCACTATACGTTTAATATTGCCACAACTAACAAAACAAATGTAGATACTTACGCTAATACCTGATGCTTAATCAAACAGTTAAGTGCCATGTTTTCTTTTAGTGCATTTTTTGGAAACACCTGTGGTCTTATCTAAGGCCCCATGTCTCCTTGACTGCAACATTATGTTGTATATGTTGTAGCACTCTCCATTGTGCATCTATAGCAACCATTACCATAAACCATGCAAATTTCTTCTCTTTGTCAGAGACTCAGAGTCAAATAATGCTAAATCACACTAGCGCAATTGGGGTAAGGAGGTAGAAAAGACTCCCCTGGGGTGTGCAATGACTTAACTGTGGTGTCCTAAGAAAGACTAGGGGTTGATCTCCCTACTCCCCAACAATTCTCACCTTGATCAGACAGTTAATTATTGTTGCATTTCAGGTTTTACGTTTAATTTAACGTGCTTATGCAGCACACCGTCTTGCGGACTGCATCAAAGAAAATTATTTATTTGATAACCCTCATCGGCTGTGGCTGCAGTTATAAAAGTTTACCGATGTGTTCGTGCCAAAAATATGACCAAACTGACGCGTTCCTAGCATGTAGGCATAGAACAGCATTCCAGTATATATTCAGAAAGTTCAGAGACTTTCATTTTCAATCAAGTCTCGTCAAATTGCATTTAGGCTATTCTTCAAATGTCTATGGTGCATGCGTGCAAGGAACAATACTAAGAACCAGTATTTTTTACACATAAAAACCGTAAAGTTTCTTATAAACACCCTAAGTGCTTAAAAGAAAAGAAAGTGTTTACCACGTTACCCCAGTGGCCACTGGAAATTGGCGTTTGATTGAGACTTGTTGCTTAAAAGTAGCTTATGATGATACTATTTGATGATTAGTCTATAAGGGTGCTTTCTGAGGCATGCTTGCTTCAACTTTGCCATGAAGTTCCATGAAACAATAAATCCTTCTTGTCTCGTTATATTTTGTGACACACTCAACAGGTTGCAAGACAAACTTTAAATTATAAAAATGGTATAGTATAGTTCTCAAAGATTTCTGTCATTAGTAAAGCTTACCGTTAGGCTACTGTTAGGAAGACCCCTGAAGACAACAATCCCCATCATGGAAACCAAAATTGTTCGCCAAATGGCACCTAAATACAAAGAACATCAAACATTTAAAATGCTACTTCAAATGTTTACAGATTTATTTGACTTTAAAACCACAAAGACTCTACGTTTCTCGCTTACCCTCATGTTGATAAGTTATAGACCTAGTCTAAAATGTTTTTACTCAAGTTGCTCGTTAAGTTGGGACAAGCTTTGTTAACTCATGAGTCATGAAAACATGAATTTCAATTAAGAAGCACCAGTTACCTATCCACCACAACATCCATCAAAACATGCATGTGTATAAACATACTTATCCACTGTAAAAGTAATGTTACGCTGCTTAGTCGGCAAGTTTAAAGCGCTTTTATATAGGAATTTTCCTTGAAGATTCATCGTGTTACTGATTTGTTATCGGTGGACGTGTTTTCCACTGAAACACAAGCTTCCAAAGCATCATCATGCAGGCTGTTTACTTATTTGTAGTAGCGTTGATCACGTGCTTGCCGCTATTGGGTGTGCCTAGCTGGCACACAGCGGTCACATATCTCATCTGCTGGACACATTTAGATGCCACCCATCCTACGGGTGGCGGGTATGGTGTAACGTCGGCCGATGCACAATTTATCACATGGGCGCTCACAGGAGGAAAAGTATAACCTATGCTACGATAACTAATGGACTGGTCTAGGCTTGTCTGAACTGGACTGCTGTTTTGCATTGGAAAGAGCCTATTAAAGATTTGTTGCCAGCCAATCACATAATTTGTACCCAGCCAAATATGCTATTGGCAGACAGCAGTCGTGGCCAGCCAATCATACTTCAGGGTATTTTTGCAAGCCAATGACGTTCCTGACGCACAGTAAGTGTAGCCAGCCAATGACATTTCAAGATTTGTTACGGGCCAATCACGTTCTTGCCCGAAAGCATGTGTATCCAGGCAATTGCATTGTTCATCATAACATGGACCGGAGTGAATACGTGTGAGAAGCAGTGTCTACTGTATCTGGGCTGGTTGAAAGTGGGAAGCGTAGTGTCCAATGGCACCCTGATGGGGTAAGGCAGCAAATGAGACGGTCGTCGGGCAGAAGGCTCCCTGCGGCATAAACGCCCCGTTCTGAGCGAAGGTGTTGAGGGTGGTCATGTCGTAACCAGCCGGACTTCCTGGGGCCCCGTTCTGGATCTGGTAGGTCGTGTAGGCCGCTGTCGGTTGGAGCCCGGCCCCCGTTGAGTAGTCTATGTAGGGTCCCGTTGAAACTAGCGACGTTGGTATCGTGACCGGTGCTGGAGCTGACAATCCGATGTACGGGTAAATGTATTGGTGCGGATAACTACAAGAAAATCAATCCATAATATTATCAAAAGGAATAAAGGGGAAGACCAAGAGAGAGATGGTAAAGAGGAGGAGGAGGAGGAGGAAGAAGAAGAGAGAAGAGGAGGAAGAACAAGAGCGGAATTAGAACAAGAAGATGAATGAGAAGAAAAAGAAGAAGAAAAACGAAAGAAGAGGAAGCAGGAAATAGAAGAAGAATCTGTTAAGCTAGCGCCAAGGTTCAGCCACGATGATAAAGTACTAGCGACTTCATTTATCTTAGCTTCCGCATATGAGGGCAGGTGGCCAGTCCTTTCCCTCGCCGACTGTTCTAGCCACCAACATTGCAAGGTCGGTGTATCTATTATAGCCGACTGGCTTCAACTATAAGAGTGATCGTGAGAATCCAGGACAGCAAACAGGGCAGTAGATTTCTGGGAAGTAAAATAGAACATAAAAATCACGGTGACTTAGAGAGGTTGTGAAATATATATGATGTATATCAAACTTACGTAAACTATCTTGAAAACTAATAATCCGCTAAACTTAAAGGAATTAAGATATAGGCCTACAGTAACTATCTAGCAACACAGAAATTAATATAAAGATAAAGCATTGCCTTCCTTCCCCGCTCAGAAGCGGACACACTACCATACTACAAATCTCCGATGACGCTGAGCAATTGTGCTTCAAGGACTTGTTCGAGGTCATTAATCATTATACAGGAAATGTCTTATGGAAGGCTTGAACTCGAGCTCTCTACGTTCCCTTCCAAGCACACGGTACCCACCGTAACACCAAGCTATGCTGTCCCCCTCCAGGTTTTCATTAAAACCGGTGAATAAGCTGCATGGTCTCCCTGAAGTGGCCCTAAGAAATTGTGAGGCGCTAAGAAATTGTGGAGATTTTCATCAGTTTAAAGTTTTGTGCTATAGGCATTAGGCAAGGACAAAAATGCATCTTTTTGACGGAAGTGACCATCATGACGTTTAGCCGGAATTTTCCGCCCATTGAAAAATGCCGCTCTAGACAGCCGCCTATATCGCCTATACGCAAAGCCGGCACTGATTTACATTACATTACATTATATGACAAGTCACTGGTACCGACCGAAGCAATTCGGCTCTTGTCGATTTCATTTGAAAAGCTCCGGAAAATAACTCTGTCTGCCGGACGTGGCTTTTGTGCGGCGGTGAGAAAAAAATCCGAAGATTTACGGTAACAATTTACACTGCACCATGACCAATCGTAATCGTAAAAGGCAAATTTCCAAAGCATTGCTGTAAAGCCAAGCCCAAAGCACGAGCTGTGAAAGAGCATATTATGAGCGCCGCGAAGAGAAACATCAGAAGAGGATATTAAATATGACCTTGCTTACATCGTCGTTTCTTTTTATGTGTAGGGATCCAGCGCTGCATGTTTACCACAACACACCACCTGTGCGCCTCTTCACAGCCAGTAATTTCCTCTACCTGTCACTTATTAGCAGACCAACAGGCAACAGGTTGTTCTCCAGCTTAAAAATCCAATTAAAAAACCAATTAACGCCAACCTGCGTCCGATCGGTAACACTGAGGCCAACGCCCGTAACTAACTTACTGTGGAAGACCGATTACCTACTAGCGGATCATTATCGTTCCCTCTGTGATCACTCTTTGATATATCTGTTCATCGATTTGTCTTGTGGCAGTAGGCTATAGCGGGCAGCCTTATTATGATTTTTGGCAACAGTCATTAATCAGAATTATTATCATTAATATTGTTGTTGTTTTTGTTGTTATTGTTGTTGTTGGTGTTATTATTATTATTATTATTATTATTATTATTATTATTATTATTATTATTATTATTATTATTATTATTATTATTATAATAAAAATAAAAAATAAATTAAAAAAATGAAAGCAGTCCCCTCCATATTCCACTGGATCTGCAGATACCACGATTGTATAATCATTGCCACGGTATACCGTAGGTCTTGATAGCGCCTCTTTTGCCACCATTATCGTGTCATTACAACAGCGTTTGACACCATTACCGCGATCTTACCGCTTTTTTTATCACTACTACGGCACTACCACCGGTTTGACACCATTACCGCGGTATTACCGCTGTTTTTGACACATCATCGCGACATTACCACCGCTTTTGGCACCGTTACCATGATATTAAAGACTTCCCTATAAGTATGTGACTCTCTAACATTAACCAGTGAGTGACGGAGATGCGCTTTGCTAACAATTCGTTAGGTCATAGGAGAAGATATGATAAAGCTATCATGATAAGGTTTAAGAAAGGTAACACAAAGTAGAGCAGAACAACAGAAAGGTTAAATAAGGTGGAAGCAAAGCATTGCAGAATATCGAATTCTGCTCTCATAGAAGGCCACTGGCAAACTTCAGTACATGTACGAAGAATCCTCGCGTGAAGGGCAGACGTTATATAAAGCACCACCACCTGTCCAGTTGCCGCATTTAGTATTCCACATCTTATTAAGACGCTAGACAAGACGCGCCTGGAGTGACAAGACCATCGATCCGCATTCTCCGTGACCTTTCAACCTCAGTTGTTCGCGGTCCAGTAGATTCCCCGACCAAGAGTGCTCTCTCTAACGAGAATTTACGACCGGTGTCGACCCAGTTTTGCAACTTTTAACGAGCGTTTGTTGATTAGAAGGAAGCTTTCGACACGGTTCCCCGTTGGCGGTGTGGGGGCCGTGCTGTACAGCTCCCTAAATCACTTCCCTCAACACCTGCATGCGAAAAAATTCCTTCTTTAACATCCACGCTCGTCCTGGCACTGAAGAGAGGCCCGCGGGGTGCAACGCCCGTCTCATACCAGGCTCTACCCAGCCTGGCCTGAGGCTCTGGCCGAGGTTGGTAAAGCCCAGGGCCACTGAATGTCAGGGCGACGTGCGGAAAGGTTGTTGCGTGAGGTGAGCGATTTGCTGTGCACGGCGTAGAAAAAGTTTGAAATGGACGACG
>JACEVL010000351.1:2104164-2150771 GCA_020284085.1 Aporrectodea caliginosa
GATCGGTACCACCCCATTTATGGTTCCCGTTTACGAATCGTTCTAGTCTGGGATTCAAATCTCTGAAATAAGCCACGATCGGTATAGCAGGCTGGTATTCCCACGCATAGGCGCGCATGGGACGTACGCTTTAAACGACTGTTAGTAAGGCGTGAAAAACACTCGAAGAAACACTTGGAAGACACTGGAACCTGCTTGTTTTTCTTCGTCCAGGGGTAAACATTGATACAAGTCTCTGCCCTGTCTCTCTCCCCTCAGCACCGTTCATCTAGAGTCTAAACATTGCTGTTCATCACATCCAGTTGGACCATCCATCAAACAGTCATCCACTTACATTGCAGGTCACGGGGGCGTAATGTATACATGATTGTACACGGTGATGCGCCTATGGTATTGTATTGTGTTATTTTGTATTGTGTTGAACAGGCATTGTTGTTCGTTGTAGAGAGAGACAAACAGAGACACAGCGAGAGACAGACAGAGACAGAGAGAGAAAGACAGAGACAGAGAGACAGAGAGAGACACAGACAGACATACATACATGTATAGAGCGAGACAGACGGACAGAAAGGCTCTGAAGGTGAGACATGGAGAGACAGGCAGAGCGACAGAGAGAGGGAGACACACACAGACAGACAGACAGACAGACAGAAAGACTCTGAAGGTGAGACACAGAGAGAGACAGAGAGAGATAGAGAGAGACAGAGACCGAGTCCGATAGAGAGGTCTGTCATCGTCGTCATAACTCTTGAAGACGTCTGGTGGTCGGCCAGGTGTCGTCCGTATCTCGTCAGCACCAGACGAAGACAACCTCCAAACGAGAGAAGCAGGACCTGCCCACCGCCCACCAATCAAAACACAACACATCAGCTGCACACGAGTAATAACACTCATCGACTTACAGCACACATACATACACACATACCCACACACATACACACACATTTACATACATACACACACATAATTATACGAACATACATGCACATATGCACATGCAAACATAAATATGCACATGCATACACAAATACATACACACCTGCACACATACACAAATACATACTTACATACATGCATACGTATATGCTTACATAAATACACATATTCATATACATATGCAGTTATGCACGTACACAGATGTATTAGTTTAATTATACTTAAAAACCGTTACTGTAAATGTATCTGAACATTGCTTAGAACCTACTAGAATCTGTAACGCTTTTTATTGGTCGGATAGATGATTTTCAGCCAATTAAAATATTGACTGGCAAGACATATTACCAGCCAATCACAGTCCATATGACGGCAGTAAATGGACTTTGATGGATGCCAATAAAGCTCCGTTATTGCACCGATCAAAGCTTGTCAGGGTCCAAACAAATAATTGTTATTGGCTAGTTTTTCAAAGTACTTGTACCAAAAATCACGAACTATTTTCAAGAGCACCAAAATTAGGACCAGAGTTAAATTCTAACCAATCAAAAGGTTGGTGGCCTATAGCATGCGACCAATGAGGAAATAGCTCTAAGAAAAAGCCTTTACGAAACCCTTACACTATTGGTCAGACACCAAGCAATAATTTCATTGGCCAACAATTTCATATCGCTGATCCTAAGTCACGCCCCTCGATCAGAGCAAAATATAATCTATAGGCCAAATCAGTGTGATTAAAGTTTTTGATTTATTTCAGTTTCAGTTTCAGTTCCAGTTAACTGGAATAGCCTCATTCCAGTTTCGATTACAGTTTTTCGGATTGATTTCAGTTTCTATTTCAGTTAAAGTTTTCACTGAATTTCTATTTTAGTTTCAGTTTTCAGCCAATTTCTATTTCAGTTTTTGACGTTGTTAAGCAAACTTACGAGCCAATGCGTGATATGAACATGTTCACACATGTAACTTCTTATTGAAAAACTGCTAAATGTATTCATAATTTTATACGACACAGAACCTTTCATCACAAAGTAAGATAGCCTCAGCTACTGAATACTCAGTAATGAAATAGATTAACAAATATTACAAGCTAGGCCTACCAAGGCTGGGTTAGTGGCAATAACCGGTTATTGCCAGTTGTTGCCCGTTTTTACCAAAGTAAAGATAAGGCAAATGAAAATCATATTTCACTGCACAGACTGCGTAGTACTAATAAATGTTTCTTGTGAGAAATTAAAACTACTCAGTAAATCTATATTACCCCATAGCATAAATGCAGTTAAAGTCAACTATGTGAGATTAAGAAACAAATTTGACCTACGGTTCAACTAGGCTACTCCAGAATAAACTGCCATTTGCACTGCACTAGTAATGTTCAGTTTTGCCTTTTCTATGTGTAAGCTTATAGCCTATACCTGGAAGTATATAATTTATTAGTAGTGTATAGAAGCCAATGGTAGGGTTAAATTTCTAATTCATAATTACACCAATCGATATTGACTGTACTTATGTAAAACTTGTAAATGACTTTTTATTAGAAAGAAAGTATAAGGTTATTTAAATCAGGTGTGCTCTCTAATTTTCTATGATTAATGAATACTCATAGCGAAATATTTTGATATATTTAAACAGTCTAAACTATAACAGAAATTGTTCATTACTCAAAAACAATTTCAAAAACAAACATTCGGTAACTTCCGTCCAATCGATGAAACCGCTGATTTGTATTATATTAGAAATCACTGGATAAAACAAACATAGACGTTATATAAATGAAACCACCATCGAGGATGGCAAGAAAAGACATTGATATATGAATATTTATAGATATACATATTGATAAGTAATATTGCGCATTGATCTAAATAAAGTACCTTGTAAATTGGCAAATTAATGCATCTAACTATCAATTTCAGTTTTTGAATTTCAGTTTTTGAATTTCAGTTTCTATTAAAGTTTTGGCCATTCCAGTTTCTATTTAGTTTCAGTTTCTTGGCCATTTCCGTTTCAGTTTCAGTTCCAGTTAACTGAAATCAAATAAATCAGTTAACTGACATTTCAGTTTCAGTTTCAGTTAACTTGAATCACACTGGGCCAAATGTGGTACATAATTATTAATCTGAACAACGCAACGTTGAAACTTCACATAAGGGAGAGTGACCTCATCGGCGGCAGGAGCGGATCCAGAGGAGTCCATAACTGCCTCCGTTAGATTCAGACGGTTCACGCCACAAAGAGGGTCGCCAAACCCGTTTAATTAAGGATCGTCAACAGAAGTTGTGAAGTTAATAACTTTCACTATCCTTCTGCTAAAGAATAGGAAGGCACGAAAAAGAAAAACTCAACGAAACGGTGACTAAAACAATATTATGTGTAAACGGGCAAAAAGTAAAAAAAGCTAACAGGAGATAGGAAAACTTTAAAAGAAATTCTGCCTGAATTGAGAATTGGCTCTCAATTTCTAAAGGACTGAGATGGAGTCACAAAATCTTTGGTCACGGGGTAAAAGAAATACCCTCGCTGTCTTGTCGTGTCCCTCCAGTAGTTCACTCGATGTCGAATCCTGCTGCAGCTGTCGTCAAACATTTATAGAGCGCCCGATTGGATGACATGTAGATTGAACGTATTAGTCATGATACTATAGACGTTTACACCCTTAGACTTTGCAGACTTCGTAGAGTCTAGGTAGACGAAGAGATTTCTGTAAGAAACTTTGATTCGATGCTTGCATTTTACCCACATAATAGTATGCAATAATATCTGTCTGTCATTCTGCCCATGCACTTGTGAATTGTTGCGTCTAGCCTCTATACCACGCATGCATGGTTGCGAATATCAATGTATGTATTGATATAATTATGACGGTTGCGTATTTGTATGTATATTACAGTATGTATGCATGTATTTATGAATGCATGGCTGTGTAAATGTATTGACTTATTTATTCAATTATATATTTAATTATGTATGGTTGTATATATATATTTATATATTTAAAGTATTTATTTCTTAATTTATTTATTCGTGTAAGTTCTTATTTATGTATGTACTCATGTATGCGTGCGTGGATGTATCAATCTATATGGGCTTTTTACATGAAATTGCTGTTAAAGTTCGATAATTAGAATAAGTAATTAAACAACTGGAATGAATTTGGCAGAACTGAGAGATGCGACGGCGGACAGAAGGAAATAGAGAGGCTTGATCGTGACGGTCGCTAGAGATCAGGGAACTGACAGCACAAGGTAACAAGGTAATTGAGACAGGAATACAGACAGCCAGAGAGGCAGATAGATAGATAGAGACAGAGAGAGAGAGAGAGAGACAAGGAAACAGAAACAAACAGACGGAAGAGATAGAGAACAGAGATGAGCAGAAGACACACAGAAAGACTGATACACTGACAGGCAGACAGACGTAGAGAATGCCTATAATATATTCTAATTATACATGTGCTTTTCTGACATTTTGCTACTGAACACGGTGCGAAATATATACATTGCGTATTTGTTGGAGAAATTGGAAATTGGTAATTATTCATACGATTTTGACATCTAACCTTTATGCCATGTACCATGTAGCACATACCATGTACCATACACCATCTACCATGTAAATAATGGAACACAGCTATATGTATACCTGCGACAGGTGATATTCAGGCTTACATGCATAAAGAAAGCGACGAGATTATTGGATAGGCCTATACTTACTGTCAGTCTCTAGGTTTAATTCTCTATCGCCATCTATAACTCTCTGCCTGTGTCTATCCCACTGTGTCTGTCTGTCTGTCTCTCTCTGTGCTTCTCTCTCTCTCTCTCCCTCTCCCTCTCTGTCTATGCCTGTCTGTTTCTCTGTCTCTCTCTGTCTCTCTGTCTTTGTCTCTGTCTCTGTCTGTCTGTCTCTCTCTCCTCTCTCTCCTCTCTCCCTCTCTCCCTCTCTCTCTCTCCTCTGTCTCTCTACTTGCTAACCTCCTTCTTTCCATTGTTTACTTTTCGCACCTTCTTTCCTCTTTCCAATATAGTCCGTCTCTCACTATGCCGGCCTCTCTGTCGGCCTCTTTATCTGTTTATTTATCTGTACGTATCTCTCTTTGTCTGCTGGCATGCCTTTCTGAATGTTTGTTTCTGTATCTGTCTATCAGTGTCTATCTATCTGTCTGTATCTCTCACCCTCTGTCTGTATGCCTGCATCTTTCTTTCTCCATGTATCTGTCTTTCTGTATGTCTGTATCACTCTCATTCTATCAATCAATTATGTATCTCTATCACAACCTGTTTATTTGTCTCAGTCTGTTCGAGCGCTTTCGTCAGTTGGCAAAACAATAACTGATTTAGACCCAATATACCTATCTGTCTGTCTGTCTATCTGTCCGTCTGTCTGTCTGTCTCTCTCTTGTTTTCCTGGCGTTCAGATAGTACAAGGCCATGAACGCCCTCACACTGCGAAACCACAACCAGAGCCACCTGTGACCAATACTCAGAATCCATCTCTATTAACAGTGTATTAGACCCATTTATGAAGTGCCACAATCTATTGACCAAGCATCAATCGATGGCGCTGACCAATTATGAGATCAGGACTTGCTTAAGGTCCATACTCAGTAACCGTCTCAGGGTAGGAGCCTAGGAGGGTCGAATCCGTGCACTACACTAGTTAATGTTTAAGTTCCCTATGGATCCTGTTTGGGCTTACCATGCATGGGGCATAAAACACTAAACTGTGGCCTCGCTAAATTAAGATGACATTGACTCTTTCGGCCACCGCATTGCTCAAAAATTGACGGTTAAGTATATAGAACCTATAGGAAGACTACTTTTCACCAGAAGCACTTATACACAGCCATCCAACGCTTTGGTAGTAGCTTTTTGCGGCACCTTTTTCGCTAATAAAACCATCTGCCATAAGAACAGAGCTCCTCATTATTTTGTAATATCTTGATGATTGAAAAAAAATAACAAAATAATAAAAGACATTCAGGAAGAACGGATGAACGAAAATGGGCGAGAAGGAGATCTCGCTGCGATCATGATCATGATCTGACCGTAATCATAACCGTAACCTTATTCCGATCATGACCTGCATTGGCTCCCTATCCTATCTCGCAGCGGATTGTATACCGGTTTTCTATTTTGGTGTGGCGGTGCCTCTTGGGTGCCACTTCTGTATATTTACAAGAGTTCTGTCGCTCTACTTTAGATGTGCTTGGACGCAGAGCACTTCGCCCCTCCACACATGGTGAACTTCTTGTTCCTTGTGCGCGAACTGCTCTTAGACAGCATATCGCTTCTTCTCAGTTGCGGGCTCCATGTCTTGGAATGGGCTCCCATACGCATTACGCCTTATGTAATGTAATGTAATGTAAATCTTCGAAAATTTCTCAGCGCCCACAAAAGCCACGTCAGGGAGACCAGCTTATTCAGCATGGGAGCTTTCAGATGAGTTTACGGTAGCCTCAAAACCGTCCTGCTCAGCCGGGGTTGGGTCGGGAGCGCTCCTGAGTGGTAACCTGGAAGGGGCGCTATATAAATCGTCGTAATGAATTAATAACCTGGCCATTGTTGAGGTCACTATACCTTTAACGACGGCGATTGAGGCAGGTTTACGCGAAGAAGTCCGGATCAAACTAGATTGTGTAATGTGTATGTCTGTGCGTTTGTCTGTCTGTCTATCTTCATCGATACTAATGTTTACGTCTGTGTTTCTGTCTGTTTGTATGTCTTTCCGTCTGTATGTCTGTCTCCTGCCTGACTCTTGTCTGTCTGATAGTGTTTACATGTCTATCTGCCTATTTGTTCGCGCTTACGTTTCCATCGCACCAATAGTTTATGTGTAAATCTATCTGGCTGCGTGTCTGCGTATTCCTCCCTGTCCGTCCGTGTCTGTCTGTCCCTCTGTCTCTGTATGTCTTTGCATCGTCCTCCAGAGGCAATTTCTTTCCTTGGAGCAACGAAAGACGATAGCCACTGGATGTCGTAGGCCTAACTGCTCCGAGCGGAGGAGTAGGCCTATATATCGCCTGGGAGAGGGCCTTGCTGATGGGACCGCGGGCGAGTGCTGACACCTGGTGATTGCAGGAATCGTGGAATTAAATTGGCGGCTAACAGGTGTCACTACAAAGCGCCGCGAACGGAGAATGCTTTGAAAGGAGAGACAGAGTGGGAGAGGGGTCTGGACGTACCCTGGGCCAAAGGAAAACAAATAAATCTCTAAAATCGAAGGAAAACAGAAAGAGAAAAAATACCAGTCAAAACATTTCTTGTGCCGCTGGAATGCGCTCACGGTCAGAGCGCATGTAGAGTTACATGCGCGCCAGGCCTGCCCACTGGTTGCTATAGGCAACCGATGCTTTACGGTGTCGGTTGCCTAGCAACCTCCGAGCAAGAAGTTGATAGCGTTCGCTTGCCGCTTATTTGTGGCAATAAGATCCATCTGTAATTTGGTAAATTGCCCTCCTTACAAAGTTCCGTGGTGCAATTTTTGAAGATGGAAAAAGCTTCAGAACCGTAAACAAAGTGGAAGAGGTAAGCTTTCAGTTTACAGCGCAAGACAGTCTCCCGGTGAGTGAGTTGCGAACCTGAGGAGGTAGAGCGTTCCAGATGAAGGGAGGCAACAGTGAATGAACGCCGGCCAAATACAAGCCGTGTACCAGGAACAACATACTTTCCAGCAGATGCTGATCGAAGAGAGGAGCCTCCTTTAACAGAGTTGCAGGGTGCAACCATTGCAGATAAGCCGGGAAATAAATGATTTGCACGTAGTTTGTAAATACGACCATTTTTGCCACCTGAATATTCCGTACACAAGGACAGCTTTGGGCCGGGGAGTCTTTTCTACTGCTGGAAAAGCCTGGCATTAAACTCTGGAACTATCTTCCGTTAAAAGTTCACTCTGCAAAATTTGTTCTGGCCTTCAGATTTCGACCAAGAGCTCATCTTTTCCTGGATTCATTTCCTCCATAGACTATTTCCATGCCTTCTCTGACTCCTTTCTTGGGTCTCGACAAGATTCAACCTGAATTTGTCTTGATTAATAACGACCATCGACTGATGCCTTGAGTATTAGGACAGAGCCGTTAAAGAATTCCATAGATTAGATTAGATATAAAGCCAAACGTAACAGATTTCGACAGTGATTATCAAAAGGATCGCGTATTAATTAAGGAGACGAATTCACCTGAAGCTATTGACTGTGCACAGCGATAAAGGCGCTATAGAAGTCACTCCATTTGAGATATAGACCAAGCGTCGTTTGGAAATTTCCTCGTCGATTTCTAAGATGTTGGTTGTTTCGCTTGCATTACTTTTCCTTTCAACTTGGAGCTAGAAAATTCATAACCTCTGCGGTAGCTGATTGCAACTGCCTGGAAAGGGTCGAACAAAAGTTCTGTCAGTATTGTCGCTCACCCACATTCTGTATCAGGTCACAACCACCCCCTCTGGCTCCACATTCAAGACAAAGGTCTGACCTCTTCAAGAATTCCTAAACTCGCTCATCCGATCCTCCGCCTTTCAATCTTTCTCGACCTAAACGAAACCAACCGTGGCAAGTCCTCTAACTCTTCTCCTGGCCTCTCCGGCAACCGGACTTGGATCTCCATTTGACTACTGGACAACACCTCTGACAAGACTTAACGCTCGTGAATAAGCTGGTGCCATGCGCTTAGTTACCCGGGTACTAGTGGCGTTATGGTCTGTCGGGCGAGATCGACGGTTCAAATCCCGGCCAGGAGAAATAAGCTTATGCTACGAGATTTATGCTTTATTCATGCTGACAACCTCTAGCGAACTTAGCTATAAAATAAGTACAGGCTGCGAGGGAGAGGACTGGCTATTCGCCCTCATGTGGCGAGGCTATACGGTGAAGAAAACCACTAAAACTTTCATACCGCAGCTGCCTGTCAGAGTAATATCATTTACACCCACAAACACAACACACACAAACATTCACATACACGCGCACACACACAGACACACAGACAAAGTGTCACAAACACATAGGCTACACATGCAAACACACAAAAGCAAACACAAACGCAAACATGCACATACGCACACAAACATACACACAAACACATACTCACATACACATTATATAATATAGGCTATTTAGGCCTATAGGCTATATTCATTCACGAACCTATAATAGGCCTATATTTTTATAGGAAAACTGCGCCTGGTCAACGAATTATGTTTTGAACGAGAGCTTTCTAAGGAAAAAAATCATTCGCTCACACTGTAGGCTACTCGGCGTGAAAGAAAATTTTCGGATAGCCTAAGTTGTAAAAAAAACAGGACTCGCGCAAATCTTCTTTTATCACAGGTTAAGGAATAATGTCGACTATACATAAGATTGTATAGGCACTACGTAGCACTTGATTAGATTACAATAAACTCATAAACTGTATTACCAAACTGTGTCTAAACACGGTTCCACGACAAATGGTTCACGGGCAAATTGTTCAACGGCAAATGGTTCAACGGCAAATGGTTCACCGCAAATGGTTCACGACAAAAGGTTCACGACAAAAGGTTCACGACAAAGCAAAAGCTGGATTTACATAAATTTATTCTTTGCTTAAGTAGAAGTTGGATTGATGAAACTAGTTTACATTCACTTTCTTAAGGTTTCTTACTGCCGGAAAGCTATTTAGAGTAACGTAATGTCTTAAATTAACAGAAAGCTTCCAGAATGTTTTGCGCGTCCCCACGTGACTTAGAAACGAGAGCTGATTGGTTCGTGCGGCCGTTTGATGTCAGGACTCAGATGACGCCTGTTTAGGCGTAATTCAGTCAGTTTGATGCCCGCCTTAGAGAGAGTTAGAAAGTATTTGGCAATATTTCGGCTATTTCGAGAGTTTAAAATCGAAATTGGGATCGAATTTGTTGGCCAAAAGACGATTTCTGGATTGCAGAATGTTAGTCAGATTTGGATTGTCAAGATTTATTCGAAATTTGGAGGAAGTGACAAAATAATCTGACGGTTCAAGGCTTCATGGCTTTCCTATTGTGAAGTGGAAACTGAGGCTACACTGAAATTTATAATTTCTTGGATCGCAAAGTGGTGATTTCCGGAATTGCTACCTATAATAGGCCTACAGTAACTGGCCGATCACAAAAAATTTGGATCAGGAAGTATACCTTTTTGTCTTTCTTGATCGGGGTTATAATATCCAGATTTGATGATTAGGCCTATATGATCGTAGTAAGCTAGATAATAGTTCGTAACAAAGATAATTGTTCAATTTCAGTTGATTAATATAAAACAAATGTTAAGACGATAGGTTGATAGCTTAGTGAGCGATCGCCATAACACTCAATCTAAGCCGATAGGACTTTTGTACGTCGTTAGCCTAGTGAGGTGTAAAACAGACAAAAACTGTAACAACACGTTTGTTCAATATTTGTAGTCAGTTAGTTAACTAGTTAAGGGGCCGTCCATAAAGTACGTCACGCTATTTTTGACCATTTTTTACCCACCCCCTCCCCCCTGTCACAAACTGTCACAAAACTCGGACCCCCCCTAAAGTACGTCACACTTTCGAACAGTGATTTCCGAAAGCAAGGCTAATACATAAACAAGGCTTCGCAACAGCATTATTACTAGCGCTCCTAACGAGAGGAAGCGTGAAAAACACATTCAGGAGATAGGCCTATGCATTTCATGCTATTTTGACATAAAAACTAATTAAAATGTTTTAGAAAATTTTTGAAAATTATTTTGAAGCTATGAAATTCTACTAAAAAATAAAAATAAATTATAAATAAAAAAATAAATAAATAAATGTGTGACGTCACACATGGCCTGACCCCCCTCCCCCTGTCACAAACTGTCACACTTTCTTAAACCCCCGAGCGTGACGTACTTTATGGACGGCCCCTAAGAGTTGTTCTTTAATAACTCGTCCTTTGTCCCTGTCTTTTAAAACAGAGACTTACAGACTTATATAGTCATACACCCAATTTAATTTGTGGAATAGGCCTAGTTACTTAAAGGATCAATCATATTCATTTAACACTGTTTCATCGAATTGTTTGCATATTGATCTTCTTAGTAAATTGCAATGTTATTATTTGTTCAATCAATCAGCCGTTTATTGATTCAACAACAGCACAATTAATCAACAACAATCAGTCATTTCAAAAGTTAATCTACTGATGCCGTCAACAGGACAGCCCTAAAGGATAAAATAATCCGCTATTGCAAGGCTGCCCCCTTTCCACATTACATTAATAATTATGAGGAGTACTTTTCCAAAACTCACTCAGTCCATTTTTTTAAATTTGTGAGTTATCAATGTCATTTTATTCCTTATATGCAAGTCTATAATATACAGCATCAAACAGTACCAAAACTCACTCAATACATGAAATTGCAGGTGGAAAACCTTATTCCGAAGAGCTGGAAAGACAGACTTTTCGCTTAATAATGTATGCAAAAAAGCATAATAAAAGACTAATAAATTGGCTGTGAGTTGAATTTTCTGCATTGTTTGGGTAGCTTGTAGGTACACTTGACATTATACTAACAAGAGAAACAGACAGATTATAGTAAGGATTGAACACAGGCTTGAAAACTATTAAAACTCATTTTCCACGTTTTTCTCAACAAAAATCTCGGTGGACTGAGTGAGTTTTGGAAAAGTGCTCCTATTATTTTAGGCCTACTGATGGCAAGACGATTTTTATGATCATATGCTTATAGAAAATTCAACTTAAATAACAATGTTAGGGCTAAATCATAGCCAAACAAACAAATAACAAAACATTGCAGTACAAGATTTAAATCAAAAAAAAAATCAAAACAAAACAGATTATAATGTTCACAGTAGAGTGTGACATGGGGAATTTCCCCGCGGGAAAACCGCGGTAACCGCGGTAAATCCCGCGGTAATGGGGACAACAATTGCGGTAATGCCGCGGTAATGGGGACAACAATTGCGGTAATACCGCGGTAATGGGGTTTACTCTCGCGGTAATACCGCGGTAATGGGGAATGAGCCGGCAAGAAACCCGGGTGATGTTAAGAACTTGAGAATTGACAGGGAGATTTTCTTATTTCCTGAAGCCTTCTAGTCAGAAATGGTCAAGACTTGGTTACTGTCTATAAGATAATTACAGACTAATGCAGTCAGCAATACAAATAGCTTTGTAAGCTCAAATATGTTATTTTTTAAATTTTAATTGGTGTAAACTTTTGCGGGGAATGCGATGTTGTCCTGCGGGGATGGGGTGGGGATGGGGAGAAAACCTGCGGGGATGGGGTGGGGACAAACCCTGCGGGGATGGGGCGGCGATGGGGAAGACTTACTTGTTGCGGGGCGGGGATGGGGACGAGATTGTCTCCCCATGTCACTCTCTAGTTCACAGTTGTATCATAAACAATCTTAACTACAGGTACAATCTATCGACTCATTTTCGTTTTATGTGTTCAAGAGATAATGTTTTAGTTGAGCTTTAAATTGAGCCATGTGTAATATATTTATTAAATTTGGAGGAAGAGAATGCCAAAGTGGTGGACCTGAGCATTTAATTGAGAACTGCTTAGTTCTGGTTCGTGCCCCTGGGGTTCGATATTTACACCGTTTCAAAAGGTCCTTTTGGGTCACCTCTGTTCCGTAACCAATGCACCGATATGTAGGCCTAATTATAGTCAAGTTATAATTGTTGTTCATTGTTACATGCATTGTGCTTCTGGAAATAAAAAGTTGTCAGTTGTCAGATATTGCCGACCACCTCATTATTAGCATAACTTTACTTTAGGGCATAGGCGCAACCACCCTATGGGACCCGTGGGACGCGTCCCCCAACTTTCGAACAGGTTGGGACTGTCCCTCCAACTTTTGAAAATTTTGTGGTAAACAAGAGCACAAAATGTAGGGTCCCCCAACTTTCGAACAGGTTGGGACTGTCCCTCCAACTTTTGAAAATTTTGTGGTAAACAAGGCACAAAATGTAAGGTCTACTCCATTTGACATAAAATGCTCAAAATTGCGTCGGCTTCCCAGACCCCGACTCCCCATACCCTAGTCGTTAGAGGCGTCTTGCCTTCGGCAATCGCGGCTATGCGCCTTCCGCACTCGCAGTTCCCCCCACTCGGACGTTCTAGTAGGTCCCTCCCCCAACAAATCGCTGGCCCTGCTGCCGATAAAATAAAGGGCCAGGCTTAAAACCGCTAAACTCAAGTCTATCAGAATTCAGTGCAGAATGTCGCTGTATAATTTCACTCTAAAACTTTACTTATCTCGCTTTTTAAAATTCAACTAAGGCTCGCAGTAGAAGCTTAGGAGGACATTTCAACTTTTAATGGTGCCACTGCGAGTGGTGTTTTTCTAAAGCCTAAAATCTCAGTTTATTCATTAAAAATATGACTTCATTATATTATAATAAAGTCATATATTTCACAGATCTAGATGGTTTAGGTATTTTTATATCGAAATCATGGGAGATAAATTTGAGGTAAATTAGAGCCCACAATGTACTCCATTTGGCATTAAATTCTCAAAAGTGCGTCGGCTTCTGGGGCTTTGCCCCAGACCCCGAGTGGTATGGGGGAGCTTACGACGCTCCCCCATACCCCTAGTCGTTACGGGCTTCTTGCCTTTGGCAATTACAGCTTTGCGCCTTTGCGCTCGCAATTCCCCCCACTCAGACATTCTAGTAGGTCTCCCAACTTCTGGACTTTGGTTGCGCCCCTGCTTTAGGGTGACCCTTGTCAGCGCAGCTTAGGCCCCTTTTAGGACTCACCTTTGAACTAACATCATCATTGTTTATCTTCTCTCTTGTCAAGCCTTTTGTTCAACTGGTTTCAATAAAAGTTTATGGTTAATTAAACCAATCAAGAAAATACAGAAAAGGGCTGCTTCACAGTATACGAATTTAGATAATGACGACTCGACAGAGTTAGGAATTAATCAAAAATGTTGTGATAATGAACAAGTCCATTTGATGCATTCTTTAGATGAGCTTCTGCAACAACTGAAAAGTAGTCAAAGAGAATTTATACAGCTTCAGACAGGACTGGAGGATCTCCTGAGTAAATTCCTAGAACAGCAGACACAAAGAAACAATTATACTGAAACTACAATAGAGGAACTGCAACGACAGCAGTCGATTTATAAACCTATTGTGGGATATTCGAATTTTGACAAGTGTTTTGTCACTGTCGACCCAGAAAGGAATGCCACGGACGTCCAAGCGGCCTATTCCTTGGTAGCACTAAGAAACCCTGGTGTAGACTATTCTGAAGAATATAATATAACCTCCTCTCAGTCCTCTGTGGTCTTCTCTAAGGAGCTCCCTGCCTGTCAACCTTATGAAGCGCCTTCCTTGACTAGGGTAGTAAATCCTACTATAAGTGGATCCAGACGGGATTTGAACTCTAGAACTCCTCGGGATACTAGTTACAACCCACCTCCCCAACAGGGCGTGTGTTCGCTAGTGTCTTGTTTTGATGGTGCTTAATGGTTGTCGTTCTGTGCCAATTTGTTCTAATACCCATTCGTTTGTTCTCCTTGCCGTCCAGGAAACCCTTAGTATCTGCCTCAGCATTTTAATTTCAAACCCATTTATCCTTTTTTCATCAGATTTCTTGATGGTCCATCCTTCGCAGCCATAGTTTGCAACAGGCCATATCAACGCCTTCATGAGTCTTATTTTTGTTATCACTGATATACCATGACTTTTCCAGATGTTTTTCAATGAAGCCATTCAAGCCATTGTACCTTTTTCTTTGCCTAATCTTGCCTTGATTTCTTTAGTACAATCCGCATCCTCTCTTATTAAAGATCCGAGATACACAAATGCATCAACCTGTTACAACTGCAGTGCTCACATCGGACTCTGATATGACATTCAACCCCATTCATCCCCATCACCTTCGTTTTGTCAATATTGATCATCAATCCAAATTTCCGGCCAACCTCATTCAGCCGATCAATCAATCCTTGTAGCTCTGTCACTGACTCAGTCAACAAGACAATATCATCTGCGTATCTGAGGTTGGAAATTTTCCTACCACCGATTTTTATCCCTCCTTTGAAACCCTCCAATGTTTCTCTCATAAGCATCTCAGCTACTATGTTAAACAGATAAGGCGAGAGTACGCACCCTTGTCTGACTCCTTTCCTTATCTGCAGGGCCTACTATCCCCCCCCTGTAAGCTGGTAGCAATCCCCCTTTCCTCCCAGTGTCATCGCCACAATTTCAAAAGTAGTATGGGATAAATATTTTTTGGTGTGGCCGGGAGCAAGAATTTCCGCGGAAAATTTTAAATTTTCTAGACAAAAATTTCTGATGACCTTTTTTCTTTTCTTACAAATTTCTGAGGACCTTTTTTTTCCGTCGTGTTTTAGGACGGGGAAACTGTCACACTCTCAATCCCCCCTAGCAATCACTTTATTCCCCCCTAGCGAACATTTTTATCCCTCCTAGGAAACATTTTATCCCCCTTAACACAGCATTTCTTTCCCCCCTGGCACAGATTGGAAGCAGTCTGCTTCCATCCCCCCTACGTAGTAGGCCCTGCTTATCTGGAACCATTTTGAATGTGTACCTGCCACTGTTACTTTTGCCATTTGTTTCTCATATATTTTCGGTATTAAATTAATCAGATGTACTGGATATCCCATTTCGATCATGGTTAGCCAGAGCTTATTATGTGAGATTGAGTCAAACGCCTTTCGGAGGTTCACAAAGCACATAAACAAAGGTTGTTGGTGTTCCATAGTTTTTTTGGATGAGAATCCGAAGATCAGTGATTTGATCTGGTGTCCCTCTTCCTCCTATTTTCACCAGTTGCTCACTTGATGCAGTGTAAGCGTGGTTGAAACCCACCTGTCAGTTTTTTTTAGCCGTTTGGAATAGTTTTCTTATGTCACCTATTTTATGAGCTTCTTCTAGAATCTAGATCATCACAAATTTCATCTACGTGTTTCTGCTTGTCAACCCGTTGTCTCTTCTGAACCTTTGTTTTAACTGTTTGTATTTACTTGGGTCTTTTCCCCTCCAATCCCTCTTCTCCTCATTCGATATCCAGTTTTTCTTCTGCTTCTTTTTCACATGTCCTATGACATAATTGGCAACATCTAACAAAACAGAAAACAGTTTTCGTGTTCTTCCACATCTCTTCAAGTGTGTTTTCCTCTTGTATCGCTCCTAAAGCATAAAATCTGTTGGAAACCTCAATTTCGTATCTGACGGTCTTCTCATTCCTGAACTCTTCTAAATTTAGCAGTGTAATCACAGACTTGTGACATCACAAGTCGTTTATTCAAAAACCGCTAGAATGAGTTTTTAAAATAAAATAGCCTTTGGTTAGTATTTGCCACTTTCAGACGTAATCTAGAAAGTTGTGTTTTCTTATGCCTGTAGGATTTTAAATATTTAATATCTGTACTTACAATTGGGCAAATGGATTTATAAAAATTACCTCTATTAGTATTGCCTGTTGTGCTGATGCTTAGCGAAAGGTCGACTAGTGGCTGTTTGACGACACTGTGTCATAACAAAGTTGATTAGCGTCACCCTCCTCCTTTCTCCAGACTTGGGACTGGCAATACCACTCCCAAGCCTTGTGAAAGGACGATGAGGGCAAAAATGTGTTGGCCTTTTGGCAGTTTCCTCAGTCTGAAAATCTGGTCTCTGACCTGGTTCAGAATCCGACCTAACCCTGCTTTTGATTTGACTAGTCTAACAACTGCTAATAAATCAGGAAAATTTGTTAATGCGAGAAAATCGGAGGATTTTCTTATTCTGTGCCATGTCACCAAACAACATACAGGCAACAGGTCAATTAGCCTACATAGTGCCTAGCGATTTGATTTATTTGATTTATTTCTTCCAAAATTTGACGTCGTCTTATGACATCACAAGTCGTTTATTACAATTCAGAAATATACTTTGTCTGATCAGTTATAGTAAACATCTTTCCAGGTAGCTCTGCTTTTGATGCAAGGGTTTGTTTGACTATAGTAAAGTAATCTTAGGCTAGGATTATATTTAAAGTGATATCCAGATTCTTAGTTTTCTTCACTGTTGTTTAAAACGGTAAACAACAGAATTTAAAAAACGGCAAAAAACGTCGTTTTAAAAAAACCGAATAAAACGTGAAAAAAACGGAAAAGAAAATAATTTGACTTTGTTACATCTTTTACTGCATTTTAAAATTAAAAAACTTGTTTACAAAATTTAAATTTAATCAGCATATAACATAACTTTATTAGTAAACACCAAGTAACATTAAACTGCAAAAATTACTTTATTTTTCATAAGTTTGGTTTAATAAGAAATTGAGGAATTAACAATGCTGAAATCTTTTCAAATTTAAATTGTAAACATAAGTCCACATAAGTCCATGCTGACATAAACAATTAAAAACTAAACTTTTTAACTATAGAGTGTACTTAATTAAAAAATTGTACGTATAATTGTTACTTAGGCCTATATAAGAACATAATATGGAGTAATATCAGTCAGTTATTCAGTCAATCGAAGATTACTGTGTACAAAGACAACATTTCGCATTTTGGATACGGTAGCCTAACTTAGAAATTCAAATAACATTTATAAATTTTATTTCCTGTACAGTAGGCCTACTGTGGTATTTATTTCTCAACCGATGACATTAAATAGTGACGTAAATTAGATGAATCCTTGAAATGAGGGAGACAAAGTAAGGGATATCAGGGTAGGCCTACTTGTCGGTTTCACGACCCCAAAAGATCTTTTTGTCGGTATCTCGGTTTATTTATTTTTACTTTGTCCGTCCGTCCTTCCGTCCTTCCTTTTCGTATGCCCGTACGTCTGTCCGTTCGTGCGTCTGTTTGTTTCTGTTTCTGTAATGGTGCAGAGTTAATGTTACGTCATAAAGAAGGATGGAGGTTGACGTCAGAGGTTAAAGGGCAAAGGGCAGAGAAAAGAGAAGTTCTGCATTCCGCTGTTATCGCTCCATCGCTAATCTTACAACCATATCTTATCTTTTCATCTCAGCTGTTTATCTACGATCTACCCAATCCTTTCTGTCTGGCTGTCTGTATGTCTCTGTCCGTCTGTGTTTCTCTATGTTTGCGTCATTGCCTATTTTGTGTGCGTGTGAGGCTGTTTATTTATCTTCTCTCCAGTTGTTACTTTTTCTGTCTGTCTGTATAGCTGTTTGTCTGTCGGTCTGTGTAATCGTATATTTTGCCTACCCATGCGACGGTCTAGTTATCGGTCTGTCTATCTGTCTGTCTGTATTTTTGCCTGTCTTTCTATCTTCATCGATACTAATGTTTACGTCTGTATTTCTGTCTGTTTGTATGTCTTTCCGTCTGCCTCTTTCTTGCTTGTCTGTCTCTTGTCTGTCTGATAGTGCTTACATGTCTATCTGCCTATTTGTTCGCGCTTACGTTTCCATCGCACTAATAGTTTACGTGCAATCTATCTGGTTTCGTGTCTGCGTATTCCTCTCTGTCCGTCGGTGTCTGTCTGTCTCTGTATGTCTTTCCATCGTCCTCCAGAGGCAATTTCTTTCCTTGGAGCAACGAAAGACGATAGCCACCGGATGTCGTAACTGCTCCGAGCGGAGGAGTATATATCGCCTAGGAGAGGGCCTTGCCGATTGGACCGCGGGCGAGTGCTGACACCTGGTGATTGCAGAAATCGTGGAATTAAATTGGCGGCTAACAGGTGTCACTACAAAGCGCCGCGAACGGAGAATGCTTTGAAAGAAGAGACAGAGTGGGCGAGGGGTTTGGACGTACCCTGGGCCAAAGGAAGACAAATAAATCTCTAAAATCGAAGGAAAACAGAAAGAGAAAAATACCAGTCAAAACATTTCTTGCGCTGATGGAATGCGCTCACGGTCAGAGCGCATGCAGAGTTACATGCACGCCAGGCCTTCCCACGGGTTGCTATAGGCAACCGATGCTTTACGGTGTTGGTTGCCTAGCAACCTCCGAGCACGAACTTGATAACGTTCGCTTGGCGCTTATTTGTGGCAATAAGATCCAACTGCAATTTAATAAATTGCCCTCCTTACAAAGTTCCGTGGTGCAATATTGAAGCTGGAAAAAGCTTCAGAACCGTAAACAAACAATAGGAGGTGAGCTTTCAGTTTACAGCGCAAGACAGTCGCCCGGTGAGTGAGTTGCGAACATGAGGAGGTAGAGCGTTCCAGATGAAGGGAGGCAACAGTAAATGAACGCTGGCCAAAGACAAGACGTAGCCTATACCAGGGACAACATACTTTCCAGCAGATGCTGATCGAAGAGTGGAGCGACCTTTTATAGACCCACAAGGTTTAACCATGGCAGATAAGGTGGAAAGTAATTGCACTTGCTTTGTACATAGACTATTATTTGCAACCTGAATATTCCGTGGACATGGACGTCTTTGCGTAGGCAAGTCTTTTCTGCTGCTGGCATTAATTTAAACTCTGGAACTATCTTCCGTTAAAAGTTCACTCTGCAAAATTTCTTCTTGCCTTCAGATTTCGACTAAGAGCTCATCTTTTCCAGGAATCATTTCCTCCGTAGACTTTTTCCGTATCGCTCACCCATATTCTGTTTCAGGCTCATCTGTCAACCTCTGGCTCTACACTAAAGAGGTCGCGCCTCTTCAAGAATTCCCACACTGGCTCGTCCGTTAATCCGCCTTTCAATCTGTCTCAACCTAAACGAAACCCGCCTTGGCAATTCCTTTACCTCTTCCTCTTGTCCCTCTGGCTAGACTTGGATCTCACCATTTTACAATTATCTTGACAACACCTCTGACAAGCCTCGGCTCTCGTGAATAAGCTGGTGCCCTGCGCTTGGCTTTCTTATGGCATTGTGGTCCGTCGGACGAGAGGTCGGGGGGTTCAAATGCCCGCTAGGACAGAGATATGCTACGAGTGTTATGCTTCATTTATGATGACCACCCTTAGAGAAATCAACTGTAAAATAGGTACAGGCTGCGAGGCAGAGGACTGGCCATCCGCCCTCAGGCTACGGTGGAGGAAGCCACTAAAACCTTCATAATTATACGCAACTGCCTCTAGGGGTAATACCATTAACTCGCACAAACACAGACACATACAGGCACACGCACATACACACACAAAACACACTCAGAAACACATTACAATTTATATAGTGACATCAATGCGTCCAAACTCAGTTCATTTGGTTTGGCACCCCAACAGCTTCTGAAGATTGATTTTGCTCTCTTCTAGGAAATGTTCCCGCGCTACTAGTTTTCTTCAACTGTACGTGATCTGGGTGTTAAGCTAGAAAGCTCCCTTTCTTTTAAAGACCATGCCTCTAACCTTACACGTTCTTTAACTCCGCCACTGTTCGCTTTCAGACTGTGCCAGTCCCAAGCCTGGATGAAGGAGGAGGGCGACGCTAATGATCTTCGTTATCGCACAGTGTCGTTAAACTGAAACTGCTACTGCTACTTACACGTTCTTCGTATTTTCAACTAAGGCGTCTCAGGGCTGTTCGGCGTTCTGTCTCGTCATCTGTTTTCACCACGCTAGTTCAGGCATTCATGTGCTCCCGAATTGCCTACTGTAATTCCCATCTCGTTGGTCTTTCCAAGGTCCGTCTTTCATCTCTGTATTAGGTGCTAATGTTTGAATAACGGCACTGGCTTCCTCTGGACGCATTAATTTCAAAATCATCATTCTGGTCTTCAAGGCGGTTCCGCGACAACTCGTCGAACGACATTTCGTATAACGACACTTCGTCTACGACAATTCGTATAACGACATTTCGTCTACCAGTGTATCTGTATCCATTACGGCTAATCAACAGAGGCCGCTTTCTTATAGTTTCGCTAAAACGTGCTATATATACTCAAGAATCCAGCTTCTAATTACTGACAAGATTATTTTCATCAATCCAGCTACTGTTGAATGGAAACCTATTTTCATCCATGCATCCAGGTTGATTTCCAGCTTCCTTTTACAGGAAAAATTATTTCGATCAATTCAGCTTCTATTTCAACACAGGAATGTTTTCATCAATCCCACTTCCATCTTGTGAAACAGTTTTTTTCATCAATCCAGCTTCCATTTTAAAGTGACAATATCAAATAACCTAGTAGACGAAATGTCGTTCAACGAATTGTCGCTAGACGAAGTGTCGTAGACGAAATGTCGTTCGACGAGTTGTCGTGACACCGGTAAAAGTGTCGTAGACGAAATGTCGTTCGACGAGTTGTCGTGACACCCTTCAAGGCACAACGGGGTCTTGCCCTGAAATATCTAGCTGCTGCATTACTCCGCTTCTTTCAGCCTCCTCGCATCGTCCACTCCGCTCTTCAAAAAGATTTAATCTTCTAGTTACTAGAACAGCTATTGTATTGTATTGTATTTAGAAATTTATAAAGCGCTTCTCAGAGTAGACTAATACCAATTCAGAAGCGCTCCCAGTGCGAAGAACTCTGCGAGAAAAGAAACGTCTTAAGACAACGAGAAGAGGTCGAAATACCCCCAGTTAGGATCACAGATCGAATCGTAGAGGGAAGGTCATTCCAGAGAATAGGACCAACAGATGCATAAGCGCGATGTTGGGCAGTAGCAGTCCGTGACCGAGGTATGAGAAGGTCATGCCGGTCTAAGGAGCGGAGTGAGCGACCAGAGGCATCCGAAAAGGGTCGGCGAATTGAATCACAAAGATAGCGAGGGGCCAGACCTAGGAGCACCCTGGATGTAAGAAATAGAATTTTGAACCGAATACCGGCGATGAGGGGAAGCCAATGTAAATGATCAGTCATGAAGGTCGAAATGTGAGAGAAGCGAGGAAGATGGGCTATCAAGCGGACAGCTGCATTAAGCACTGATTGCAGTGGAGACAACCGACATTTCGGAAGACCAGCAAGCTATGGCTCAGTCCCGGTCCTTACCTCAATTGGTCCCTCTACACTCTAAACCCGAACCTTATCAAATGGTAACCTTAAGCTTACTTTGACTTGTCCACCAGGTGGTTATGATAAGGCCACCTTTATGGTAACCTGCACAGGTTACTATGAAAGTAAGCTGTCTAGGTTACCATATGGCAAGCTCTTCATACTTTGAAAGTAAGCTGTCTAGGTTACCATATGGCAAGCTCTTCATACTTCGATAGTAAGCTGTCTAGGTTACCATATGGCAAGCTCTTCATACTTCGATAGTAAGCTGTCTAGGTTACCATATGGCAAGCTCTTCATACTTCGAAAGTAAGCTGTCTAGGTTACCATATGGTAAGCTCTTCATACTTCGAAAGTAAGCTGTCTAGGTTACCATATGGTAAGCTCTTCATACTTTGAAAGTAAGCTGTCTAGGTTACCATATGGTAAGCTCTTCATACTTTGAAAGTAAGCTGTCTAGGTTACCATATGGCAAGTTCTTCATACTTTGAAAGTAAGCTGGATAAGCTACTATTTTGCAAGCTCTTGATACTTTGAAAGTAAGCTGGCTAGGTCACTATTTGGCAAGCTCTTGATACTTCGAAAGTAAGCTGTCTAGGTTACTACTTGACAAGGTCATTATACTTCAAAAGTAAGCTAAGCTACTACTTGGCAACGTCATGATACTCTGAAAGTATGCTGTCTAGGATACTACTTGGCAAGTTGAGTATACTTGAAAGTAAACTGTGTAGGTTACTATATGGAACTTTCAGTGTTGCTTCCTTGGATTCTTTAGTAGGATTCCATAGATGGAACCGTGACATTTATTTCAATGGTAGTAATTAGTGAAATATGCAATACAGTATTATACTAGGACAGGAAAATTTCAATGATATATTTACTAGAACAATCTTCAGCTCTATACTCCATGAATTTATCCATAATAATAATTATTCTAAACCAAATCAAATCAAAATGAGTTTATTATGAGATAACAACCGTGACGTGACATGCAGTAACGATTACACATAGAACAGAGAACAATAATATAGTGTCTTGCAAATATAGGTTCAGATCAAACTTCAAAATTGTTAAGTTGATCTCACAGCAGGAAACCCTACAAGGGACGAGTCCCGTTACCTAGGATGTCCTATAATTATCATTGGTGGAAGGATGATTGGTTATAATGTTTTCTTCAAAGTAGGAGGGAATACTATGTCCAGAATGAAGTAGGTGGCAATCAGACAGCAGACAGCCTGTGGAAGGTCCACAATCCGAGACACCACCTCTTTGCCATCGGCTCTCACAGCGATGCTTGACACCATCAACGGGTTGACCTCCATCATTTTTCGGAGATGAATCACCAGATAATTTGATGACGGATCCTAAAAACATCGAAAAGTTAAATTCAACAGAGTTCACCTTCAAAGAGCCACAATATTGTGCTTAACATAAAATTATGACTTAATACTGTTCACATCATTACATGAGTTGAAGAAGTCATATGTAAACATATACTCTAAAAAATATGATGTTGAAAAATTGATTACTGTTACGCCATTAACCTTCACACCAAAAGACAGCCATATTACTTAACCCTTATAGGACGGAGCGGGGTAAATAATTAACACAGGGGTGTTTGGATGTTGATTGCGGAACAACCGTATGTAGGTAACATTTGACATTCCATGTGTTTACAAGTTTGGACCAATGGCATATTCTGACACCAAAACCATGACGATGTCATGTTGTGGGAAAAAGATATGTGAGTCCAAAGTGTCATGGGGTAAATATTTACCCCACACCGTCCTCAACGTCGTATTTTTTTCGTTCATAATGAAAATGTGTGTTTTACAGATATGTGCTCATGAGTAACCTGCAATCCGAAATAAAGTGTTGAGTCTACCGTAGGAATGAATTTCAATAGTGGCAATAATTTCGACAAATTTATTTTCCAAGATGGCGGCCAAGATGGCCGCCAAAACAACAAACCATGTATGTCTCTGCTCACAGGTAAGCTAGAATAGTACATGAACTGTCGAATTTCTTGTTTTCAAGGTCAAGGAATCGATTTATCGTAGCGGCAATAGTGTGAGTTTTACCTTCCAAGATGGCGGTCAATATGGCCCCCCAAACACAAAAATATGTATATCTCAGCTCATAGGTAAGCTAGAATTAGAAATGAAGAGTCGAATTTCATATATTGAAGGTCCAGGAATCGGTTTCTCGTATTGGCAATCGTGTACGAGTGCTACTTTTCAAGATAGCGGCAAATATAAGCCGAGATATACAAATTCTTGTGTAATTGGAATGCGCTGTCTACATCTATTCACTCTCAAATTCTAGTTGGTAACCCTCCTCCTCCTCCTCCTTTGTTTTTCTCAAAATCTATTTCTTCTTTCGTTGCCTTTTGCGCACAGGGAGCGCCTCTGAACGGTTCACCCTACTAGAGGCTCTTCACAAATGTTTGAATACAATACAATGCAATACACAGTGTTTAAAGTGGTGTGGGAACTGTGGGGAACGGCGTTCCCACTGCTCTCGAAATTTGTGTCTTGCGTTCCCACTGCTCACCATGCAATGGAACCATGATAACCATGCTTTTCAATGAAACTCATCTTTGGAGTTCCCACTGCTCACGCAAACCACTTTAACCACTGGCAATACATGTACATTATATTTATATATAAAATTAAACTGCGCCTGAAAAGCGAATTATTTCTGAACCATATAGTTTTCTAAGTGTTTTCTAAGGGTTTATTGAAGAAATCACTCGCTGAGGATGCGCACAGCGTGAAAGTAAATTATTGCCAGATACATGTAGATGTCAAAATTGAGCACTCGGCGCAAATCTTATTTATCGCACACAGGTTAAGGAAGAATTTTCCTCGCAGCTGGATTGTTAGCATCCCTCGGCCCCGTTTGTAGCTTTCCAGCACGCCTTTTATGATACCTGATGTGGCTTTGTATGTCTGTCTCTCTATCTGTTTGTCTGCCTATATATATATATATATATATATCTTCGTTTAATAAAACAGACTGACAAACCGCAGGAGTTACATAATAGAAAGTCAGACAAATCTAATATAATTTTATGGGTATAGTTGCTGAAAGTTCTTTATCGTTCATTGAAGAGCCTAAACTATAGTATGTATATGCTACCGTAATTCATAAAGAATTCTGGGTATGAAATTTCTGTCGTCTTTTATGGGAAGTTGGAAGGGGTGAGACCTGAAGCACATGTTGTTATGGCGCTGAACAGTGGGCAGAAAGAGTCTCCGCAAGACGTGCGCGTCATTTACTGTTACCGCTCTCAACAAATGCGCGTCAGCGGCCTCCGCCATCACCGTGAGTGGCTCTATGTCGGATGTTTTTATACCTGTCAGTCTCTTAATCTGTATGTTTGTCTCTTTTTTCCGTCTGTGTGTCTCTTAGTCTGTCTCTCTGACTGTTTGTCTGTCTGTCTCTCCCTCTGGCTGTTTGTCTTCCTGTCTGTATCTTAGTATGTCTGCCTGTCTCTCGGTCTGTCTTTGTTTTTATACCATTTATGTTCAACTTTTTAGCAGGTTTCTCTCCGTGCGTCAGTACACAATCGACCTTTGTCTGTCTATTATCGAAAATGTGGTATATACCATTGACATAGCCTATAATATTATTATATACACTGTGTCCTGAAAAAAGAGACCCTTTTGGTAATATGAAAATAAAATAGTAAATGTTCATCGATGTTTTAAATTCCAAGACCATTTTAATCCTGACATAATTTGCTAAATACTGGTTAAAGTTTTTTTAAATTTAATAATGACGTCATAATGACGTCATTTTCATCAAAATTCAAGTGTCAAGGACGGCACAAAAATCATCTAAAATTTTTAATATTATTTTAAACCGTAATTTATCAATTATAAATTTTAGTTTAATTTAATTTTTATATTTAAATAATATTAGACTACAAGGCGTGCTCAAAATGTCCGCCTTCGGCCACAACACAAGCTTCAAGACGAGTGCGCCATTGGCCAATAGCAGCATCGATAACCAGCTGATCAAATTCATCCCAGGCATTAACAATACGCGCACGGACTTCTTCAATGTCTCTGATCTTTGTCCTGTAAACCTTCTCTTGCATTAGTCCCCAGATCTTCTAATCAACAGGATTTAAGTCCGGGCTGTTTGGCGGCAAAAGATTTTGAGGTATGAAATCCGGAGTTTCTTTTCTCAGCAGTTCAACAGTTTCACGAGCTCGGTGAGCTGGAGCGTCATCTTGTTGAAATGTGTAATAATCAGAATATTTGTGGATATCAGGCAACAACTTTTCCAACAGCAAACAATCAAACACTGCCCGGTAATAAGCTCCATTTATTTTCACCTCTGGTTCTATCAAATGGATTTCCTTTCTACAAAGGGCCGATACACCAACCGAAACCATGACTGACCGACTAATATAAATGTTGAGCAAGTACGAAGCAAACGATCAGCTATTTCAAGACGTCATTATGATGTTACGCCTAGTCTAAAGGAAGTAAAGCATTTAATGCAAAAACTATATACAAAGCGTATTTACAAAGCACAATGATACCTGTACAGCGCGGCAGCAACTCCGCACGACTCCAGAACAACACCAAAACCACGTCAGCAGGTCTAACGGAGATCTCTATCGCCGAAAACGTGAAGAACTCAGAAGTGTCGGTCCCGAAGACGACAAAGGGCATACCACCCGAGAACATCAGAAACGGTGCTATGACAAGCACGAAAGACCAAACGGTGGTCGGAAGAAGAATAACCCAACGAGGGTCAGCGACACCAAAACGAGAACCAGAACTGGCCTCACACAATGAGAACCACAATTGGCCTCCTGACGACTCCTATACCACGAGCTTATATAAGCCCCACTAGGCGGGAAGCCCATCCTACGTTCCATGCACGTGTTAGGCTCTACCAGTCCCTTTATATAGAGCCTATGCCTAACAATGACGTAATTTTTTTTAAACTGGGCCGTTCATAAATTACAAATTTGTTGATAATTATGTCAGGATTAAAATGGTCTTGGAATTTTAAAAATCGATGAACATTTACTAGTTTTTTTTCGTATTACCATAAGGGGTCCCTTTTTTGAGGACACAGTGTATATTATAAACTAAAAATTACTACTATCATCATCATCACCGTCATTACTATTATTATATTTATTATGTTTTTATGCCCCGAGGTATACAGTGACTATACAGGATCCCTCAGGGAATTAGATATTACTGTAGCTGTTGTAATTTGTCTGGAGATGACCCTACTCGTCGGTGTCGGTGCATTATTATTATTATTAATATTATTATTATTAATATTATTATTATTATTATTATTATTATTATTATTATTATTATTATTATTATATTTTATTTTTTTTTTACCTGAGGTATCAAGGATCCCTCAGGATTTATGAAAAATTGCTTTAGGAGCAGGAAATTTGTCTGGAGGGTCAGGCCTCGTCTTCGGGGTTTGCAGGAAAAGTGCCTCTGAATGCGACCAAGTTATACCGTTGGACGCAAACAGAAAGACGCTGGAAAAGAAATGATGTCTCGCGTCTGTCGCCACCAACGAATGAAATACGACGGCCTAGTTCACTGATGAATTCCAGAGCCGAAGGATTGAAAGGGCCCAAAGTCTCGATGGCCACGGGCTGAAACATATGAGATGAAGGAAGCCCCTGATACTTCAGAGTCTTACGGTTGGCCGCCTGCACTGAAGCGGGCCCGACAGAGCCGGCTCCAATGTAAGAGGCCGCACAGGTGTGGACGACCGTTGCGTCCCAAGCCAGGTACCTCCCTCCCGTCCACGGTATGAGGGTCGCTCCATCGGGTCTTTTACCATCAGATCGAACGAGGCCCGATGGTTCCTTGGTACTGGGGACATCCGCCTTGAGCAGGGCGCGCCATATGATGTCATTAATGGCGTGATGACGCAGAGAGCGCCCAGATGCCCTCCTACACACAAAACCGTGATGGCCCTCTGAACCGACCAAGTCACCACACTGGCACCTATGGGGGATACACAAGGCCAGGCCAAGGCGTAGGCCAACGGCCACCCGGACTGCCTCGTTGTCGAGGGCCAGGCCACACGCGGCAATTGGGAGCGCCATCATCCAGTCCACCGAATGTGGGCTGCTTATAGCGACGAGTCTGGCTCGATCCACCAGTCCAACAGCGCTACTGTCAATGTTGGCCCTATCCCTCTGAATTAAGGGCCGGTCCCAGGCGCTCTGTCTGACCGGTAGAGGACACATTGTGGTCGGCAAGGTTCCCGGCGCACACTCAATAGCTCAGTCATAAACTGATCCGGCATCGCCGCGCAAGCCGCGAGAATGGCTGCCTGAAGCCCGTGAGTCGATGCGGCTGAAGCCAAGTAGGCGGATGAAGCCAGCGAAACGACTCTACGTAAGCCGAGGCCACCATCTCTGATGGGAAGCGCGGCCTGCAACCACTGGATGTCATTCAGGGTGCAGTTTACAATTGACTCAAGGCCCGATCGCATCAACCCGTCCAGCGTCCCTAGGGCAGGATGGTCAGAACAGGGGGAGCAACGGAGGAGGTAACTCAGCTTTGACGCGCCAAACGATGAACGAAGCAAAATTAAAGCGTTCTGTGATGGTAACTGGCGAAGTCTATCCAGAGCCCGTTGAAGCGTGTCACAATGGGCAACCAAGGCCCCATCCAGCGCCCCACCCGTGAAAAGCGGGGCCCCCAGTAATTATTATAACTGGAAAGGCTACCCCTCTTCCATCTCGGGCTTAGGGTCAACAAAGGAATTGGTGAAGGCCACAGCGTTAAAGCGCTGAATTGTCAACGAAAGCTTTTGATAGAGAAAGGTCGTCTCTCTGACTTCGTCCGTCGCCATTGTTAGATGACGGCCCAACTCAATGATGAATGCAAAGGCCTCTTGGGACCTAAAGTTTCCAGGGCCAACAGGATGAAGTCATGTGTGTCTAGAAGGGTCTGGTATTTTTGATTTTTTTCTGTTGTCCGCTATTTCTGCTGCTGCTCCTGCTGTCACCGCCGTTGCCTGTAGGTAGGAAGGCGCTAGTGTGTCAACCACCGTTGCGTCCCAAACGAGGTTTGGGCCCGCTCTCCATGGTATACGGGTGGTGCAGTGACTGCCGTCCGCGGCGTCCGGTCTCTTACCATCCGAGCGCAGCATGCCCCGTGGCTCCTTAACCGCTGGGAAGCCGGCTTTAATCATACTATGATGGATCAAGTCGTTGATGGCGGCGTGTCTGGCCACTCGACCAACTCCCAGAGAGCAAGAGAGGCCGTGTGTTCCTCTAGCGGTAACCAGTGCGCCGCATGCGCAGACGTGAGGTTGGCATATGTTGGCCCCCAGACGAAGGCCAACCGCCACCCTGATGGCCTCATCGCGGAGCCTGAGGCCGCAGTATGTAATCGGCAGCGAATGCAGCCAATCGCTGGCGTGCTGGAAGGACACGGCTTTCAGGCGCGCCTGTTCTTTCAGCTCTGTGGTGTAAACGAGTAGTTCCGAATGCTCTCTTTGAAGAATCGGGTTGTCCCATTTGGCATACAATGTGTATGTGCTGGAGAGTATTCCGTCAAAGACAACCCAGTTATTGTCTGCCAGTGCGTGGATAGGAGTCTTTAGCTATTAGTTCGCATTTTTCTCTGCATGTTGAAATTGAGGTCCAGACCTGCGCACTCCTCTTCTAGGGTCTCAATGTCTTCCGCTACACCAGCCGTCGGTCCACCCAGAGAGATGTCATCGAGGTAGCCGAAGGCCAAGGGTGAAGATAGTTTGAGGAGTGTCGGTTGCAATGGCAAGCAGAATAGCAAAGGGCCCAATGAATCTACCTGTTGTGGGCCAACTCCGGACTGTATGCTGTAGGTACCAAATTTCAACTGAGATTCCTCCGGGTAAGACAGATAACAGTATGGTGCAATTTCTGGAATTAATTCATTGATTGCGGACATCATTCGAGCTCGACAAAGACTGTTAAAGGCGTTGGATAATTATGTCTAGTTTCACTAGAATGCAGGAAACGACGTCTGGCATGGACTGCTCTCTTCGATCAGCATCTGCTGGAAAGTATGTTGTTCCTGGTACACGTCTTGTCTTTGGCGGGCGCTCATTCACAGTTGCCGGTCCCTCCATCTGGAACTCTCTACCTCCTCATGTTCGCAACTCTGTTAACGAGACTGTCTTTCGCTCTAAACTTAAAACTTACCTCTTTCAGTCTATTTATGGCTCTTAATAGTTGCCCAGCTTCAATGTGCACTTCTGAACTTTGTAAGGAGGGCATTATCAAATTACAGTTGTATTGTATTGTATTGTATTGCTGCTTCCACTACACCCGGTGTCCCAACTCCTACTTGTCGTGGCGAAAGGTACGCTATTAACCTAGGTATAGCGTAGGCGTTTGCACCCTTGGATGTTTGCACCCTTGGATGATAATGCAATTAAACTATTATGTGACATTACCCTTCTTATTACAATTACGTTGTTACTGTTTGTCATAAATGTATTCTTTTGAGTTGTTGTTATCGGTTGCAATAAAAAATATTGATTGATTGATTGATTGATTGATGTCAACCTGCGCCAGAAGTAGCCGATTACAATTGGGCGCTGGCCCCCCGATTTCATGCGTAGGGCGAACAGAGTGCCGCCGAAGAGCAGTGGTCGCAATGTCTCGTGGCAGGTGCCTTTCAGTAGCAAGTCGTTCTGGTCAGGCCGGTGTGATACGAGATGTTGTCCGGGGTGTAGATGTGTCCGAAAAATATTGTCATTGGTTCATGTGACCAATGACGTCAGATAGCAACTGTCAAGCCAAACTATTAATACGAATGCGAGATCTTGTCCGGGAAAGACATAAACAGGAAAGATAATTATTCCAACGTACCAAAGTTACGAGATCACGCAAGTTTTATTTTTAGAAGGAAATTCCCAATGGTCGAAACTTTTTGGCACCGCAGATGTAGACTCCATCAACGGTCAATGATGATAGCCTATTCGTTTATTTCAAAATAAGTTGACACACCGCAACTTAGTACATAGAGTGATTGACAGCTGAAGTTCTGGTACAGTGAGGCTGTCGGCTGATCGAGTGACTATAGCTGAACGGTTGCGGGGCGCAAGAGTGCAGTTCCTGCAGGTGGCTGCGGAAAATGGAAATCCCAGCTACATACCATACCCTGGCTCCATAGGCCAAGCTACGTTGAGGCACTAGGAGGCAGTTGCCTCCTCTTGCTTTTTTATATACTGGAACTTCGATTGACTAATGAACCCAATGACCAGGATTTGGCAATGATCTGTGAAGTTGCCTCCTCTTGAATTGAAGTCTCGCTACGTGCGTGCCTCATGGCTTCTGGGTGACAGGCTGATTGTAAGCGCTATCGATTTTGTTTTGATTGAGCGCCTGTAAATAAGCTGGTTCCCGCGACTTCGCTTTTGTGGGCGCTGTAGAAGTTCCGAGTTTACGATTACGATTACGATTACGATTACGTGGGCTTAATGTAACACAACAAAAGTTTCAACAATGGGGAATTTGTTTCTAAAAATAAAACGCGCGTCATCGTTGCAAGTCGGCCTAGGCCTACAAGCATCGTGCGTTACTATAATGATTAAACTGCTCAAACTTCTTTGCTTTTCTTTGTAGTCTTCTCTGATAAAAAAAATTGTATTGCATGCTATTTTCATATTGGGTTAATACGATACCCTAAACGATAACGCAATACTTCAAACGTCGTCTACCTCTCAGCCTACGGTCCGGACATTATTTCACACGGACATTATCTCGCGTATGTCGTGCCAGATAGGCCTACTGTCTTGACAACGGGAGTTGGCGGTGTCGGACACATCTCCACCCCGACAGGATATCGCACCACACCGGCGCATCCGGTCGCCGCCAACATTCGTTCAGAGGAAATGTGGGGTTAAATTGGTTATTAAACCGTTTGTTAGCAAAGGCCTTGTGTATTCGGAGATATAAGGCGTTCGAGCCCGATTCTGCGATGTCTACTGCAGCCGCGAGGAATTATGCGTTCTTGGTCGATCTCTAATACCTACAGTCGTCACCACGTGGTTGCCGCCATGTTAACAACGAAACAACTTCCACATGCTCCTCCCTAGATCTTCAGAATTGGACAATAAAGATAACATCAACCATCACATGCACTCGATCGAGGACATACTGCGACGGTGCGACCAAGTCCGATTCTGCGATGCCTACCGAGCTAGCCTGGAATTGCGCACTTTTGGAAATTGGACGACCTCTAACACAAGCGTCACGGCGTGGCAGCCGCCATGTTTTTCCTAAACAACGAAAAGCCGCGTTCTCCACGTGCTTCTCCGTAGGCCGGCAGCATGGGACATTGGACAATAAAGATTAGGCCTACATCGCACATCAATATCATAGTAGGAGTCCAAAATCGGCCGTTATATCTCTGGTGCGTCGCCTTTGCAGCATCAACTGGTAACCAATTAACTCAACATTCCTCTGACGTTCAACATCGTCAACCTGATGGATGGCGCCTATCAGGCTGCCGCATTATTACTTTATCATTATTACTTTACAATATTATTACTTCTGTGTTTTAGTTTATAAGCAACTAGCAGTTTTTACCCGGCGTTCGCCCGGATTTTCCTCAGCGCCCGTGTATTTGAATTTAGCGACATCTTCGTCAGCGCCCGTGAATTTGAATTTAACGATGTGAAAATTTGTCGTGTGTCCCTCTGGCGACTTTACGCGCTGGCTTGAAATTGTTTAAAATACAACTCTATACAATATATACTCCTGCACAGTGCATAGCTACAATTCAATTTCATTGAAACTCTGACCACAACGAAACTTAAAATGGCAAGCATTTAGTATCGGGGTGCGTGTATTTTCTCCAGTCATTTTAGGCGTCGTGAGAGTCGGTTAGGGTAAGGTTAAGCGTCGTGAGGGTCGGTTAGGGTAAGGGTTAGGGTTAGTGTCATCTTTAGAAAACATCGTACCGTCTGCGCAGCATGCCAAAAGATGCCGTCCGACGCCCGTAAACTTACGCACCCCGATACTAAATGCTTGCCCTCAAAATGTCCAAATATCGGAATTTAAAGTAAATTTTGAGTTGGCAATATAGTTGGGTTGAGATCTATAGAAATTCAAATGAAAACGTTCGTTAAAAATTTCGTATCGCTATAAAAGTGTTGCATTGGCGAATTTTTAAGTCCGATTACCTAGAAATTCTTCCGTGGGCGGGACCACTTCTGATGTTAAATCAACGGTCATCGTTATTGGTTGCGAATCAGAGCGTTGACCTATATGCTACGTATGACGTAAGATTGCATATTTAATTAGCATGCGTGACGTGGACAAATGGCCTTACTATGGCCATGGCGTAAGAGACCGGTATTGAGGTATACCCTCGTCGAAAAGTTGGAAATTTAAAATGTCCATAAATCGGCGTTTAAATAAAATTGCGAACTGAAAATAGTCGCTTCGATCTAGACGTTGCGTAATAATGTTTTGTAAATTTTTCAAATCGCTAAACCGTTCCGTTTCTGAGCCTTTAGCCGGACAACCAAGCATACATACACACATACGGAAGGACGTCGTAAACAGACTAAGACTTATAATATAAGATTTCTATCAACTGTAGTTGCGAATCTGTTGGTTGGGCCTAACGTGTTTGCGCGAGCCTGCCACTTCAGGACTGCCTCTTCTAGTGAGAAATGTTAATCATCTGAAATATAACACTTAACATCATGAGACTAGCACAGACATTATCTTCCTATATTTTTCTCCTGTTACGCGCCTTCGTGCAAGATTCCCATTTTGTTTAGGCGCATTATAAATGACAGTTTAATAATAATGAATAATAAGTTGACAAAGGCAGTGATAGCCAAAACAAGAGCGGGACCAGCATCTGGCGAGTTGATCAGCTCCAGGATGTGCTGTGGGCGGAGTCCATCTGGGCCGCCCGCAGAGCCATTATTATTATTATTTATTATTATTATTATTATTATCATTATTATTATTATTATTATTATTATTATTATTATTATTATTATTATTATTATTATTATTATTATTATTATTATTATTATTATTATTATTATTATTTATAAGAGTAGAGAATAATTTTTATGAAACAGAACAATATAAAATTTGTCTTAGTTAGATTAAGGGATAACTTATTGGCCCAAAACAAATGCATTTATTAAGTCTGTAGGTTCAATTGTTAACCAGACTCAACTAAGCGCCTCCAAACCTCCCTTTACCAGTGAAAAGACTGGCTCGGGTCGGGAGCGCCTCTGTTTTAGAGCAGCGCTATATAAATGCTTGATTACGATTACGATTACATGACTGGTAGGCCTATCTACGTAGACTTTAGGTCATTATAGTTGCACCATTTAGTTATGTTTTTAGATAGCCCTAACCTTTATTTGAGTTCTTTTTCGTTCTCTGCAATCGTCCAGGGCACAACTGGTAAAGCATTATTAAAAGTGTTCACAAATGTTGATATAGGCTAAGAAGGTGCATTTTTGAAAAGTGTCCCAAATAAAATACAGCCCGTAAAACAAAGTTTTTTACTAATATCCATCTAGTATCCTATAATGCGTCTTACGAAGCAGTTACCTCTACAAATATATAGTCCGCGTTCTTATAGTCCGCTTTTATTTTACGACATAGCGTGCGTTTAATCAGGCAGCGCGCCCGTTTTTGTTGCAGCCAATGGGGACGCTGCGTATCGGAAAAGGTGATTCCCCGATTCGAAAAGTTGAGTCCCCGATTCTATAAGCTTGCCTTTTTGGGGGGAGCTGAAATTTTGACAGAATGAAGTGTCTGCGAGGGCGAGTCTATCTGCCAAGTTTCAGGACGATTGAATGATTGTAAGTGATCGAATTAGTCGTCGCAAGATTTGACTTTTAGCCTGTGGCTCAAACAAACAAACATTCAAGATTTGCGTAAGTTAAAGTAGACGGATAAAAATAGGCCAGCTCTGGGGCATCGACGTAGCATGTAAAGTTTGTTGAGTATTAGATTTAGTGCATATTTTAATTGAAAAAACTCCGATCGCTAAATATTAGTAGGCCTACGTAGTCTTTCGATATTAAGTATTTGGCCAAACAACCAAATCTTGTGTAATACGGACTACTTTATGAATGTCATACGGAGTTACGAACCTGGTCCATATCACACATCTGTAGGTCCATATTACAAGATAATTATCATTGGTATTTGGCTATGTAATAGACTATTGGGCATCAAGTGTCTAAAATGGGCACACAATCGATGCGCTTGGGTTGGGTGATAATGATGATAGTGATTATACATGCGACATTTGTAAATAAAATTTTCAAACAAAAACTTAATAGTCTACCTAAAGATTATTGAAGTCTAAGGCCAAATGTGAACGTTTTTATAGGCCTAAGTAGCCCAGATGTTTCTTAGGCCCTACTACTTTTATGGGGTAGCAGGACAGTTAATACCATGACACTTAATACCGCGACAACTAATATTGTATTGTATTTTCGTTTATTGATCTACTCAAGCTGTCATAACGCAGCTAGTTACAAGAATTCATTCATCGATAGTTACTGTTGGCTACAGTGAAACGTGTTAAGGCTTAAAGAGTCATGCTGGGTCAGGTAGATAAGCTTGGCTTTATTGTCTAGATATGGGACTCTAATAAATGTTTTTAAACATCATGCGTGGAATGAAGTTTTTATCGTCTTTATTTGGGAGGACAAATGGATGTGGACGAGTGCGCAGATTGTACTGAGTTGCTCGATGTGCTGGACAAAGCCGTCTTAGTACATGCTCCGAGTCTGTTAATATGGCATTAAACAGAACATCGTCTGCTTCGCTCGCCAGGTTACCGGACACTTAGTCCCGCCGACAATTAGTCCCAATGACACTTGATTCCACGTCAATTAGGCTACTACCGCATGAACAGCAGCATGCACTATTTATGTTCTGATCGTTACGAGTTAGAAAGATGAGACATGGCCCGAAGGAACAGGAGGATTTCTGTTTTCCTGGTTTCATTTCATACCACGACAATTAATTCCACGACATCTGATGTGTTAGAAGCATTCGAGCTTCTGGCCGAGAGTATGGTTCCACACGAACATATGAACGAACTGCTAAGCTTCTTTGAGCACACTTATGTCAGAGGGCGCCGACTTCGGGGACGCCGAGAGACGTACGGCCCTGCGTTGTTTAACATCATCTTGTGGAACCAGCATGCCGCATCTATCGACGGCATCGCTCGGACGACTAACGTTGTTGAGGGTTGGCACCATGGGCTACAATCGCTCTTTCACTGTCATCACCCGACGATGTGGACGTTCCTGAACGGCATCAAGCAAGACATGAACAAGCAGAAAGCCTTGCTACTACAAGCTGCGAGCGGTGTGGTTCATCCCCAAGAAAGATGTATGCTAGACTGCAGAAACGAGTCGAAGAAGCGGTAGCGTCATACGGGAAAACAGAAATCCTCCTGTTCCTTCGGGCCATGTCTCATCTTTCTAACTCGTAACGATCAGAACATAAATAGTGCATGCTGCTGTTCAATTGTGATTGCTTTTACTAAATTTAACTAATTCAAACTTCTACTGTGATTGCTTTTATTTAATTTAACTAATTCAAACTGTGATTGTGATTGCTTTTAAATTGAACTAAATCATACTAAAATTTTGATTTTTTAGCACTAAGTGTCGCGGTATGAAAATTCGTGTGATTAAATGTCGTAGGGATTAAACGTCATCGGGATTAAGTGTGATCGGGATTATTTGTCCGGTGTTAACTTTCGTGGTATTAAACGTCGCGGTATGAACAGTACTGTCATTGAACCTTTTATGGGCATTTCATTTTCCTACTAGACCTAGGCCTACTCTCATTGATTGTTATTACAAGTAGGTGTAACGATCTATGAGACCATTACTAGAGGTTATTTTTAGAATTACTGGTGTCCGCCACCTGAGACCTCTAGCGGTAGGAAAGTGGCGAGCCGATGAAACGATGGAGTTTCGTGCTTGGCCTCGGCAGTTGCGCCGTTATAGCATTATTATTGGAATTTTCCTTCAGCCACCGATCACGCGCTAGGCACGCTTGATACAGCAGCAGAACCACTGACTCATCCCCTACGTCATCGGTTTTCTGTCTTATTTCGTGTCCATATAAGGTTATCATTTAGAGGCTAACTCCTGATTGGTTGAAGAGCGTCGATAAGCGTCGCTGCCCCTAGTAGAAATTGTCACTCGTTGCCGAGACGTCCTGGAAGTTACATCTCGTACGGATGGATTACTATGGAGTCGTCGCCGAGTCGTCCAAGAAATTAGTTCTTTTTGAGTCCCCGTTTTCGAAGTTAATTAGATAAGGAATTGAGAAATACTTGTGTAGTCTCTTCCTAGGAGTCAAATAGTCCGCTATAGAAGTTTAAAGTAGAAACGAATACTGTTGGACTAATATTGTCGATTGTCTTAACTGCGAGGAAATGTGAACTCGTAACGTGAATTGATCGTATTCTCTGGATTATCTTTTGTCGTCGTCTCCGCTTATTCGCTGGATTACTCTTTTATCATCGTCTCCGCTTATTCGCTGGATTATCTTCTGTCATCGTAACCTATAATCGCCTTGGATTATTAATTGCCTTTTGTTCCAAAGATGGGTAAAATAATCATCTCTTTACTTTAAATTAATTGTAATTGCAAGTCACTGCCAGTAGGAACTGCGTAGGATAAACTTTATTTTGATAAGATTAAACTGATTTGTTTTGCTTGAATTGTAAAGTATAATTGACACTGTTGGATGCATAAACATTAATAATAATTTCTAACTATGTCTCGTGAATCTGTGCACTCAGTAGAAGTAAGTGAGCAAAGTGAAGTCAGGCCTCTTTCACCAGAGTTGTTTCGAGCCTCTATTCTGGAACGGTTGCTGGAAGGTATAGAAAAGGTGACAGCTGGACAAAAGGATTTAGCTGATGGACTAAACGATCGACTTACTGACGTCACTGATGGACAGAATAAATTAGACCAACGACTAAATGATCGACTTACTGACGTCACAGATGGACAGTCTGACTTAAGACAAAGACTAGGAGACCTGTTTGAAGGACAGTCTGAATTGTCGAGATACCACTTTGAATTGTCTAAGAACCAATCTGAATTGCAGAAAGACCAGAGAAATCTGTGGAATAGAATAGAACTCCTAGAAGCGAATAGAAAAGTAAGTAAGGGACGAACATTACGAACCCTGACTTCTCGGAACCTCAACCGGAAGTTGCCGAACTCCCTTCCGCCGCAGCCTTACCCTTGGAAACCTTCGTCAAGAAACCTGGTTATAGAGAGGAAATTGGTGCCAGACCAAAGGACTATTCTACACTATCGAACATCAGCGGAACTCAAATCTCACTTCATAACGTTACAACTCCTTTACATAAACCGCCTGTAGTAGCGCACAGTCGGGGAGGAGATGGCGAACGTCACATAGGAATGAAGGCTAATTAAGTAGACTATTACAAGTACTCTTACAATTGTTAGGTCTTAAAGTAATTAATCCATTGAAATGTAAACGTTTCAATATTTGAGTTCAAATTAATTGATTGCAATTAATTGATAATTGCATTTCAATTTTTATTCATGTATTTAATAGCAAGGCTATTGTGCTGTTTTCAGTGCCCGATTTTTTATTTATTTTTTATTTCAATAGCTACAGTCTTTTCTTTCTTTTCTTTGTGGTTCAAGTATGTAATTTCTATGTTATAGGCCTATAGTTAGCCGAACTAGTTCAATGTTTTACGTTTCTTCCAGTACTTTTTAAACTCCCGAATAGTAGTCCGTTTTACACAACTATGTTTGTAATATTAGTCAAGGAGCACTATGTAGGAAAAACATATCCCGTGGGCGCTTTAATGAAAGAAACATGTGTGATACGTCGTTTGAAAGGTATTTTAACATAGAATAAGAAAAGTCATGGTGCCAAGCCAGAATATGCTGCAGGCAGGCACAATTCAAGATGGCGTCCAACATGGCGGAACATAGTCGGATAGATATGCCACATGACCCCAAAAAAATTGCAAGAAAACGTTTTATGTTGGTTTTCTGGTGTATTAGGTCTGGAGAATAACATACTAAAAGTTTTTCCAAATCGGACCACGGGATCACCCCCAAAAATGCATTTTAAACAAAGATGGCGGCCAATATGGCGCCAATACAGAAAACAGTATATATCAGGTCATAGGTAAGCTAAATAACAAAATGAAGTGTCAAATTTAACATTATCAAGGTCGAGGAATCGATTTATCATAGTGGCAATAGTGTCGGAATCTTACTATCCAAGATGGCGGCCAATATAGCCGCCAAAACACAAAAATATGTATATATCAGGTCATAGGTAAGCTACAATAACAAATGAAGTGTCAAATATAATATTTTCAAGGTAAAGAAATCGATTTATCGTAGTTGCAGTAGTGTCGGAATGTTACTATTCAAGATGGCGGCCAATATGGCCGCCAAAACACAAAAATGTGTATATATCAGGTCATAGGTAAGCTACAATAACAAATGAAGTGTCAAATATAATATTTTCAAGCTAAAGAAATCGATTTATCGTAGTTGCAGTAGTGTCGGAATGTTAACTTAGACCAAACTATGTCCTATTCTTAATAGATGTTAAATATAATTAATGTTATGAGTTACTTTCAAAGATAAGCTAAAGAAAATTGCTGAATTTTAACATATGCAAGTAAAATTTTGTTATACATATTTTTGTGTTTTGGCCTGATATATACATATTTTTGTGTTTTGGGGAGCCATATTGGCCGCCATCTTGGATAGTAACATTCCGACACTACTGCAACTACGATAAATCGATTTCTTTAGCTTGAAAATATTATATTTGACACTTCATTTGTTATTGTAGCTTATCTATGACCTGATATATACACATTTTTGTGTTTTGGCGGCCATATTGGCCGCCATCTTGGATAGTAACATTCCGACACTACTGCAACTACGATAAATCGATTTCTTTACCTTGAAAATATTATATTTGACACTTCATTTGTTATTGTAGCTTACCTATGACCTGATATATACATATTTTTGTGTGTTGGCGGCCATATTGGCCGCCATCTTGGATAGTAAGATTCCGACACTATTGCCACTATGATAAATCGATTCCTCGACCTTGATGATGTTAAATTTGACACTTCATTTTGTTATTTAGCTTACCTATGACCTGATATATACTGTTTTCTGTATTGGCCCCATATTGGCCGCCATCTTTGTTTAAAATGCATTTTTGGGGTGATCCCGTGGTCCGATTTCGAAAAACTTTTAGTATGTTTTTCTCCAGACCTAATACACCAGAAAACCAACATAAAACGTTTTCTTGCAATTTTTTTGGGGTCATGTGGCATATCTATCCGACTATGTTCCGCCATGTTGGACGCCATCTTGAATTGTGCCTGCCTGCAGCATATTCTGGCTTGGCACCATGAATTTTCTTATTCTATGTTAAAATACCTTTCAAACGACGTATCACACATGTTTCTTTCATTAAAGCGCCCACGGGATACCATTTGCTCCCTGACTATATGGACCACTTTTTAATTTTTTAAAAATTCCTGCCAATTGGCAAAGCAACTAAGACATCTTTCACCATGTCACAATAATTCTTAAACTCAATCTATATAAAGTGGTAATACATTTTTTTACTTAGGCTAAGGCCTATATATAGGAAGGTTCTAGGACAATAATTACCCCCGGGCAATAACCCCTCGGACAATAACCCCCGGACAATAACCCCCGGACAATAACCCTCCTGGACATTAACCCCCGGACAATAACCCCCTATGCTGATATATTAAGTGTATAAATAAACATATAATGTATATTAATTATACAGTGTATATATTAATTTATTAGACACATGTTATAGAACCATGCAACGTCTGAGTATGAAATTAAATGTGTAAAAGAAAATGTTGTTTATTATTAATTAGTATTTTAAACTTAAAAAGAAAAGTTGTGAGCTATTTCATGTAGTCAAGACCATTGCGCTCATAGCAGTTGCTAATGATGATCATAATCCGTGCTTTGGAGTCAGCATAGCCTACTACTTTATCTTTTTCTTGATCAGATTTTATAAATTCCATCAAAGATAGAAATAGATTGTCATTTGTATTGTATAGTGGTTGACCTCTTTCATTAGTTTTGAAGGTTATGTATACGTAAAGCAGAAAATAAAAGAAGCGTTACAACAAGTTAACTGCAGCCAATTTCTGGCTGGTCACCCATCACAACCTCCAAGGAAGTAGTATGCTGACTCAAATGCACGGATTCTGGCCGTCATTAGCAACTACAATGAGCGCAATGGTTTTGACTACATGGAAAGCTCACAACCTTTCTTTTTAAGTTCAATAAACTAATTAATAATAAACAACATTTTCTTTTACACATTTAATTTCATACTCTGACGTTGCATGGTTCTCTAACATATGTCTAACAAATTAATATAATTATAAACTGTATAATTAATATACATTATTTGTATGTTTATAAACTTTATATATATCCGCACAGGGGTTATTGTCCGGGGGGTCATTGTCCTAGGGGGTTATTGTCCGAGGTTATTGTCCGGGGTTATTGTCCGGGGAGGTTATTGTCCTGTTACCATATAAGAGGTCGGAGAAAATCGGTTTTTCCCTTAGGGGGAACATAATAGAAGACCTTCCGCTACTTTTTTTGAATGAAACACGTGAAACATACTCGGATGAAAGTTAGTCTCAATGTCTTAAAAAAAAATTTAAATGTCACAGAAATGTTATATGTATTAAACCACTTATATCAGACAACTACGATTATATGCATGTCAGATGCCCCATTTCACGAGAGCACAACAGGTTGTAATATAATTCACATGAATTATATTACAAGCATTCATGGCTAGTGGGTATCTAAAGAAAATAGTAGAGACAGTTAATTTGTGTTTATGCATGAAATAATTATCTAAATAAACATAAATAAATGAATGTTTTGAGGAGGTATTCTGAAATTGTAGAGGGTAGGATGAAATCGCCTTCAAGCTACCCACAGGGGTAAGTTGAAATCGATTTAATCCTACCCCAGTAATCTGAACACGATTTCAAGTTACCGGGGGTAAGGTGAATGGGGGGGTAATCTGAAATCGCTACACCGGCACGTTTCACAGCGCCAGTGGTGGGCGTTATTATTTTATCAGCTAGACAGGATGGAATGTAAGAAATTGAACAGAAGTTTAAGAGTGCTAAGATTGAGAGGTTGGCGTTAAGTTTGGTAAGGGTTGCCGATCCCGGGTTCATGGCCCCACAGGATGAATTATTTGTAGGCCATTTACAAGACGCATTCTGCATTTAGAATAGGTAGCCTCTGATTGGGACTTACTCCCCTGTAAACAAAAACCGTTACAGCTTTGTAAGAACACAGCAGGGTCTTTAGATGGATATGCACACAAAATTGATCACTTAACGCTTTTGTGCCAGAACTTGCATTACCTGATCGTTTTGCTATAGGTCCAGGGTTATTTCGTGTATTATTATAAAAGTATATTTTTTTATTTATGTATCATGTTTTATCATTTGTAGACGACGATGAAAGACTTAGTGGAATTGTAGTGTCAAAACCGTGTTTAGTTTAAACCTATATATACACAGACATTTGTCCAAGCTTTTTACTGGACAAAAAGTAACAATTGCAACATTTAAGATTAAGTGTTGCAATTGCTGTCTGATACGCTATAATGCAATGGTAGCCAAAGCAGTGTATGACGCCTTCAGCGATATTTTAAATAATAAATTACTGTAAAGAGACCAGGAGCTTGAAAATTAACTTCTTCTCTGCCAAATATCGTATTACACGATATGAATATTATAGCGTCGTTGTCACCTCTAAAAGGCGCGGATGCGGAGACGAGCGTTAAGTGAAAAGCTGTTGTCAGATACCTTTGTGACTAAAAAACAAACGTTTTCAAAAAACGTCAATTATTGACGTCATTTTCTATTGAAGCTAAATAACTTTTATTATAGAATAATGTCATTGTTATTTACTTCAATAGAAAATTACGTCATGAAGCTATTCCTTTGGATGAATGGATCCAGAGTCCAGCGTTAACTGAAATCAAGAAATCAACGTTGAAGTCGACAGAAGTTATTTGTGTTTATTGCATCTATTTAGCATTTTAGCCTATTTAGTTATTTATTTCTTGTTTATTGCATAGACATCTTATGGCTACTTACGCCAATGAATACAGAGTAAGGCTAAAGCCGCTAAACTCAACTGAGTCTATAAGAATTCAGTGCAGGATGTTGCTGTATAATTTCACTCTAAACCTGTAGCCTACTTATCACGCTTTAAAATTTGACTAAGGCTCGCGGTAGAAGCCTAGGAGGACATTTCAATTTTTACTTCTGAGACTGCTAGTGGTATTCTTCTAAAACCTAAAATCTCAGTTTATTCATATAATAAAGTCATATTTTTTCACATATCTAGATGGTTTAGGTAGTTTTATATCGAAATCATCAGTGAAAAATTTGAGGTAAATTAGAGCCAAAAATGTACTGCATTTGGCATGAAATGCTCAAAATTGCTTACGACGCTCCCCATACCCCTAGTCGTTAGGGGCTTCTTGCCTTCGGCAATCGCAGCTTGCGCCTTCGGCGCTCGCAATCCCCTCTCAGGAAGGGGAAAAGAGGGAGGGGCGAAAAGGAAGGGCTTAGGGCTACAGCCCCCCAACCCGAAATCCTGGCGCCGCCACTGTTGATATGTAAACCGAACGTCTTATCTGTAGACGAATTATCTTTATCAAAGTATCGTTGTAAGTATTTCGTTGCCAAGCCTCCTAATTCTAAAGTTCTAAACTCTTCGATCGGCGCCTCTATCGAAGGAAGCTGCGGAAACTGTATGGCTTTTAACGATGATGATATAGACGCGGGAAGTGCTTGTAGAGCAGTAGACGTGGCTGCTGAGTTTTCCTTAATAGTAGATAACAAAGCGTTTTGTTCTTTCGATATCGTTGATTGCGAGTCAACGATTGGCTTGTACAACTTTACTAATTCTTGCTGCATCCCTATATCACCTAATTTCTCATTTAGAAAATTTTGTTGAATATTCTTCTTCGTCTTGAGAAAATCTGCAACGAATAAATCTCTTTTCGCTGGATCGGTAATCTTTAGAAATGACATTACGTTTTAAAATAATAGTATAATGTTTTTAAAACGTAATTGATTTTACGTTTTTACGTTTTTACGTTCTAAATTCTACGTTTTACGTTTTACGTTTTACGTTTTCTCTGATTTCTCTGGTTTCTCAAGCACGTTCTTAAACGACTCAACCATAGTTTCTCGAATTCCCCCTGCTTCGGTTATACTAACTTTGTTTTTACTTCTGATTTCTTCTTTCATTTCTTTGAATTTCGCGAGTTCGTTTAGAATTAGTGAATATTCCTCGTCTGAAATCAGTGTGATTTTCGTTAACGATAACGATAACGAAAATGTTCGTTAACGAAAATAAAATGATTTCGTTAACGATAACTATAACTATAACTAAAAAATATCATTAACTATAACTATAACTATAACGAAAATAACACTAACGAAAATTCATCTTTATTTTCGTTAATACAAAAAATAAAAATAGGAAGTGCAATATGGACGATACGACATAATAGAGAACGAAAAATGCGAAATTTTTATTGTGAAATTTGTCAGTTACTTTGGAAACTCGTGTATTGATGAAGCTGAATGTACCCATGCTTCAAAGGTTTTCATAGCTCTGAGTAAATTGTGAAACAGCGTATTAATACGCACAATTTTGCTTATAGACTTAATTATTGTAACTAAGTAGTAACTAAAATTAACTAAAATAAAATCCATTAACTATAACTATAACTATAACTAAAAAATAATACTAACTATAACTATAACTATAACTAAAATAAAAAATCATTAACTATAACTATAACTATAACTAAAATAAAACCTGTAAGGAAAATCACACTGTCTGAAATATAATCATCCTCTAAGGCTTTCGAGATATAGTCGCTGATCGCGTTGAGTTTTGTCCTCGGCTAGCGTCTTAATCTTTTCATGCTTCTCCCCTTTAACGCGAGCTTTCTGTTAACTACACGCCCGATCCCGCTGAAAACACCCGCACCAACCGCCAATCCTTGTAGAGCCATCGCTACTGGTGCTGCGACTATAGTAGCCAGTACCGCAACCGACGAAACGCTCATAGCCACCCCAATTAGGGCCGATACGGTGTCTACTACGTTAAACCTAACACCTTTACGATACTTTTCATTCAAACCCGCTCTTTTATCTCGTTCTCTTTCGAGTTCTTTTTGAATTTCAGTAATCTTCCCGAGCCGGTAAGCGTGAGCTTTTCCATCGACTGCATCCGTTTTCATTACGATTGTTGTATTTCCTGGCGGCATTTTTTTAATTAAGCAATATATATTTTAAAGTCATTTGCTCTACTGCGGACGGTATGAGCGACGAAGCATAACGAATCTCCTTCTTTTATGACAACCTCCGAATCCAAATCGTTTAAAATTGTAACGATGATGTCTGCCGTATTTCTAGAAACAATATCGTCTTGTAGTCGGCACGGCTGTATTTCCTGTTTGAGGAACACCTTGCACCATCCTCTCAGCATTCGGACACCTAGTCCGAGCTCAAGCGTTTCCGTTTCTTTCGGATTAATCGTTATCTCTCGTTGCGCAAAAATCTTCCATACTTGACTGCCTGGTCGCTTTACGGGTTTGTGCGTCACTTCATTCTTAGGTAACCACTCTACCGGATTTATTGGAAAGTCTTTCGAATGAACGGGTTTCGTCCACCCCATTTTATGAACTGGAAATCTAGACATTTTATAAATAGGAAATTTAATTTTTAACTATTATAGCTTTTTTTATAGTAACCACTCGAGAAGCGGAATGTTCTGAAATGGAGAATTAGGTCCTAGTATAACCCCTTTGCCGGTTTTCATAAACAAACCATTACCATTTTTCATATAGAGACCATCTCCTTGGCCGTCTAATCCAGATCAGTAGTATATAAATAAATTCTCTGGGCCATTTACAAATGCGCTACATAAAAATCTGTGATTCTCCCATAACTTAGGTTAGATTTTACAAATTAAACCAATAATAAACCATAATACCCAAGTTCTCGCTATGACTCATCGATCGAAACTATAGGAAATTCCCAAGGTTTCGAAAGATCGATCGCGCGATGTAATCGTTAGGTCAATTCTCGCGGTATCGATCGTATGAGTCATAGGCGTAATCGTTAGGGACAATACCTCGCATCGATGACTCATATCGAAACTCCTAGGAATTTTCCCCGAAGTTTCGATCAGTCGTCAGTCTCGATGATGAGCCGTCACACGGTCGAAAACTGTTATCTCATTTTGACTTAAAGAAAAATCTTCTGTATATAAAATGGACTACTACACAACGAAAACAGTAAAACAATTACGAAATATTGCCAAAGAGAATGGCTTGGTTAGATATTCGGGACTGCTAAAAGCGGATCTCGTGACATTAGTATCATCGAGACTTTTGCAAAGCGTTAAGACTGTACACGAAAGCAACCCTCTAGACGCTCCAGTTCCAGACATCAAAGTTCCAACGCTTGTTCCAGGTAAGTATATACCTCCTTCTAATACATGGAAATCTCGTTTTAATAATGTTTTGACTGAAGCGAAGAACAAAGCAAGGTTGAAACTTAATTCTTTTGCGGATTGGTTGATTAATTACGTAGCTCCTCGAGAAAAGAAACCCGTGAATGAACGATTAGACTCGTT